>RJWT010014909.1:0-20780 GCA_004365215.1 Cuniculus paca
TTTTATTTCAACTGCATTTATTCAAAACTTAATTTTCTGTAATTTTTTCCAATTGATTACCTTTAAAGAATAGTAAATGTGATAGGATTGTCCAGGATACTAAAGCAGTCATAAAGTAGTAATATGCAACTTGAACTCCAGGTACTCTGTGAACTCACCGTGAAATAACACGGAAAATACAATGTCATGCATTTTCATATATTGGGACACTGAAAAGAGTCTCCAGTCTTTTTTATCTTTGTACCACAGTTCATAACTGAGTGCATGGGCATGTGTTTGATGATTAAATAATTCTTTGTCATCCCAAGGTTTATATGTTTGAATACACTCCAAATGCAAAGCATGTTTTTTGTGTAGTTTAATGAAGTCTTATTTTTTTAGAATAAAATATTTGACTCATTGTCATTGCTGATTTTTGAGTAGAAAATCTGTAGTTACCATATATTTTCTTTTAGACACTAAAAAATGCCTCAATATCTTTGCTAACACTATTTTATTATGCTAAAAGTAAGTGATGTATAAATATAAATATAAGGTAAAACAATAAAAAATTTCCAAATTTTAATTCTATTGAATATTTAAGAAATAATATACCTCATATAGAATCAAAAATTTTCTTTTTGTTAAAAGTTTTATAAAATGTCAGGCAATGTATTTAATTTTAGAGTAATACAGACTTTCTACTTAATAAAATAGAAGTACCATCTGGTTTGATTAATTACTGTGGCATACCACTTACTAGAAAACATGAGAAAAAAAACCATATTGAAATCATCATATGTTAAAATATTCTCTAAAAGATGAAAGATAATAAATGTTGGTAAAATGTGGAAAACAAGAACATTTATACACTGTTGGTGGGAATGTAACTTAATGGAGACATTATGTTTGATGTTATGAGGGTCAATATACCTCAGAAAACTAAAACTAGACCTAGCATACATCTAGCAATCCCAGTTCTGGGTATGTATCCAAAAGAAATAATCACCATATTGAAGAGATAATCTGCACCCCATGTTAATTGCTACAGTATTCACAATAGCCAAGACATGCAATCAACCATTACAAATCGACTGCAGTAAAATAGATAAATCAAGCAAATGCAGGTTACACAACACACAGGAATGCTATTCATTTTTTAAAAACTACAAAATCTTGTCATTTACATTATGAATGAAATTTGGGACTCTATGATAAGTGCAGAAAACCAGACAACAAAAGGGAAATATTTCATAATTTAACTTACCTGTGGTTCCTAAAGAATAATTGAACTGATAAGAATGGTCAGTATAAGGGCCAGGAAATCAATGAGGACAAGGGGCTTCTGGTCAAAGGACACAGGATTTTAGTTAGTGAAAAAATTCTGGAGATCTACTATATAGCATGATGACACTCGTTATTAGGAAAATACACTTGTGAGTCACTGGGAGTGTCCACCTTAAAGGTTCTGAAAACAAAGGAAAAAAAGAATATAAGCTGATCATATGTTACTTTGATTTAATCATTCCACATTTAATACATATAACAAAGTATCACAGTGCACTTGTAAATATAGGTAAGCTTTGTCAATTTTGCCTTAATAAATCTGGGTAAAACTGAGAATGAATGAGCGACTTCTTCAGTGAAATCGCAGGGCTTGTCTCTACTAACAACTCTGTCATGTGATTAGTTAGAAAATCTCACCTAGCCATCCACTTAGGTGTGTGTGCTTAAATATTGGATCAGGAATGAAAATAAACATTGTGAAAGTTGTTGGAACTTTGTGCCATTGAATATATGAGATTTTAAACTGTTAAAGGAAAGCAGAATAATATTCGATGAGTATTCAGTAAAGAATAACAGTTATGATCTGAGAAAAATAAAAATCTTTACATAGATGTTTTGTGGCTTTTTCTTAACCAAAATATCTCCAAAGACTGATTTCGAAAAGACATCAACTGATTCTTTCTTTTTTCTTTCTTTTTTTTTTTTTTTTTTTTTGGATCCGGGTTTGAACTCATGACTTCGCCTTTGCCAGGCAGGGCCTTGTGATGCAACTGATTTCAACCGTGATTGTATTTACTAAACTTCACTATCCAGTTAGTCTATTTAATTCAGTAAGCTCACCTGCCAGGTTAACGTGGGTTTGTACAATCTTTGGGGTGATCCTCACATTTCCATTAAAAGTTTATTTCTCTCTTCATTTACGAACCAGTGTATGTTTCTAATAGAAACAAAAAAAGTTTTTCAGCTGCTTTCATTTCAGTTACACTAAGATTGCATAAAAAATACAATAATTCAATAGAGAAATAATGCCAAAAAACCATTTGAAGTAACACAATTGGAAGAGAAAAGAGGTTTTTCAAAAGTCAAATTGAGAACATTGCACCAAAGCCAATGATTTTGAAGAGGAATCAGCTTTTTCAAGCATCATTTGCCTAATCAATAAGAAATAAATTTTCCAGCCAAAAGATTTATTTCCTGCAGAAGTGACAGCCAAACTTTTTTAAATCCATGTCTAATTCTTACATTTGCCTTCTGTGTCTTATTTCAGGAAAGTTAAGCTATGGGAAATCACAAGCACCCAAGAACCCTGCGGACAAATGAATGCAAGAATACCCCGAAGGTTGTCTCCAAAATTATGCAACTCGACGTTCTTTGACCTCCAATTTTTCACATATTTAAGTGTGCCACAGATATGTCTAACAGGAAAACAGTTTTCTATCCAAGAAAACAAAAAATACAGGTATACCTTCCTAAAACAAATCATCTTTCAATATGATTTTGAGTGAAGTAAACATTTTGGTAACTGAATTACTTTCTTCACCAAAGAATGAAAATAACTGAAGGAAAAATTTGACATTTGTAACTTTTGCACTATTTTTGTGTTTTATACTAAGGGAAAGCTCAGTGTACATCCTCATTTAGAATGAACATGCTGTGATCCCATCAATTGCCGTTATAATTGAATAAAAGGTAAAAACAAAATTTTTATTTTTATTGATTTTTTTAAAAACTTTCAGTGTATTTAAACATATTCAAATGAAAACTTATTGAATAGAGGAAGTGGTATATTAGGCTGTATATGTAGTTTGTATGTTCATATGTAAACATATGCAAAAATTTAGTAATATCTAAATAGAATTTAATTGTGTATTGATAACCATTCTTATTGGTTTTAAAATAAAAGAAAATAAAAATAACTGAGGCTAGAGAATGGATAAATAATTGGTAAATCTAAGAGGACAACAGGGTAAAAACTCTGAAAGGAATTATGAAATAAAAGAATAACAGAGTAATTATGGATTTGTAAAGGTGCACCATTAGTGTTTGCCTACAACTGTATTGAAGATTGATAAGATGATCCAAATGATTCATGCTTCATATTTTTATATATTTTGCAAAATTTATATTGCATGTTACATTACAACACATTGTCTTTTTAAATATTAATGCAGAAGTGTCTGAATGTTAATCATTTATTATGTTCACAATAGTTTATCTATTTCTTCTTCCTAAATTATTTAGTGTGAAATCCTTCCACAAAGATTTTCTTTTGAAGGACTTTTAGCTAGTAAAGCTTGAAAATATAGTATGTGGTCAATATCTGAAAGGAAATAACAATGCTTCTTAATAAAAGAATATCTTCAACACAGACTCACAGAAAAGCTACAGTGCAAGTTTCAAAAGCACAACTGCATGCAGCCTTTTAGCCATCATTTTCTTTACTAAAAGTTAAAAAAAATTGAAAATTAAACTCACTTATTGTCTTAATAAAAGCTTAGTCACTGAATTTTGACAATGAATTCCATGCAAACATGTTTCTTTAGTTTGGGGAGGTCCATTAATTTCTGTCCACTTATTATCACAATTTAAAGACCATTTCCTGAAAGACTTTAAGAGAACATTAAATCAATAAATGTCAACACCTCATATAAAATGGATATGATTTATTTCTTTACTTCATCAAAACAGATAATTGCTAAGAATCCAGTAGAGACAAAACAAGATTTCAAGGTAACTAGATCAGTCAGCTAAAGTATTATATATAGCTCAAAAGGTTATAAAAAGCCAAAGGCATGCATTTATCGCTAAGCCTTGTTATAAAATTAGTTTACAATATAATTTATTTTTATTTGTAAAACACCTTCAAGGGAATACCTAATACTTTCTTTTAGACAAACTAGCTCCTCAAAGGAAAAATAGGAGAAGAAAATACAGTGTCTGTTTTACTTAAAATCTCTTTAAGTATTAAAAATAAGAAATTAATTGGGTTTTGGGAAATAATAGAATAGCATAGACAAATTATTATTCATATATTTATTCCTTCCTCAAATGTATTTTATGTGTATTATGTCTTCTTTAGTTATCTAGTTTTTCCCATTTTTTCCCAAATCAATCACTTACAAATAAGGAAAATGAGTGTCAGAGAATATGAATTTGTCATCAAAGACAACACAAAATTCTCTTCAAGTTTAATAAAGTTTATTTAGAGATTTAAAATGGTAACAAATGCAATGATTACAAGATAATACATGCATATATCATTTTATTTAGTGTATGGAGTTAAATGAGTTTACCAGTAATGTAATCCCTATGTAATTATTTAGCAAAGATAGTTATCACAAACAGTAAATGTATGCTTCCTGTACAAAACTTAATTTGATCTGGCAAACATGCTAGGAAAAGATAGACTCAGAAAGCGAGGTGAGTTGTCATTTGCCAATGTAACTTTGGACCAGATGTACATTTCAGGCTTTTACCTTCAAATATTTATGCTTGTGAATTAACACACCAAGGGCTGCACTGTGCCCTTTTATAGATCTTTTGAAATGAGAAAATAATGATCTTGCTCTTGATGACTTAACCTACATCTATTCTCTCAGTTCTTATATTTTATAGGTTTCTCTGAGAATAAATAGAACTTATTAAAGCAATGATTTCAGTTTGTATTTCATTTATGTTTCATTTTGGTTTATTAACACACTATAAATGTTATTTAAAAAGTAATTGAAATAAATAAATAATTTAAGACTGAAACAGACATTTATTAACATGCCTAGGTAGTTACCTAGCTCAATTTTGAATCGTATGGTCCTAAAACAAGAATTACTTGGAATCCTTAAATTTGAAGATTTACATCAAATTTAGTGTTTTTTTTCCTTTGTAATGCATGTTTAAGCTATATTTTGCTTTTGTTTCATTTTTCTGAAAGGTCGTGGACTATTTCCATTAAGTAGTTGTTGTGCGTAACACAAATCATACCCACTGAATGCTCATGCGTAAGCCCAGAGTAAGGCACTGTGCACATACAAGCCCATCCCATCATATGTGCCATGTTACCAACAGCAAGGTGATCAGAGAAAGGGTGGACTTCTTAGCTTCCTCACTCAGGGAACTCACTTTTCCCTCAGGCAATAATCTTTCGCTATTGGGTTACAAATTAATAATTTCATTTCTTGTGCTCATAGTGCATCAATCTTTGAAGTTTTACAGACAAACTAAAAAAGAAAGGAAAAGATAAAGAGGAAGGAAGAAAGGAAACAAGGAAAGAAGGAAGGAAGGAAGAAGAAAAGTAAAAAACATAGCAAAGCAAAACAAAGAAAAGAAAAGAAAAAGAGAGCTGGCATGCAGGCATTTTATTACAAGCGTTTCCCTTTGAGAGGAAACTTTGAAGCTCATTTGTTCCTTTAAGTAAAAACCCCATCGAAAATCTCTCCCAGATGATCATGTGTAAAGAATTACAATCTCTTTTATTTGGTCTAGCCTGTCATCAGAAACTCCAATACTGACTTTGGAAGTATCCTAAAATTTTTAGACCAGGAATTCTTGACCCAATGCAATAAATATTTTACCCTTTCATAGTTTTTTTTTCTATTATTAAAATGGAATACCTTTCAATGAGCATCCCAGTTAGAAAATCATGATGTGTAATTCTAATTCTCTTACAGCCACATTAACAATTATATTGCTATAGGAAAATAGGAAATGCAGCTACGTAGGAAATATTTCAGTTAATTCAACTTTGAAAAGAGAAGGAACGTTAAAGAGAAAGATTGTCATACAGAATAGCGTTTAACACACAATACTGAATAGCTTTGTTAATTAGTTTTAATGGTTCTTATAAAATAATTACTTTAAATTAAAATTCGTGCAAGTATTTACATACAAAAGTCTTCTGGTATTTGCTCAGAACTGGCTTTGTCTTTGGTTTTTGATTCATACATACATACACATGTACATATATATGTCTTGTGCAAAAAAAATTTATGTTTGGTATTATTTCAAAAAAAAAATGAAAACTGACCCAATTCAATGACTACCTGGCAGATAAAGAAACATAGAAGCAAAAGAGCTTAGCAGGTTTTATATAAATTGACCCTCATATGATTTCCCAATATACATGTCAAATTTTTCCAACCGTTAACAAATCAGGTAGCACACTTATGAACCCAGGTCTTATCAGGAGGGGTAAGTGAGGGAGCATGAGTAAATTAGTCAAGCCTACTGTCAATGAATCTGAATTCTTCATCTCAACAAACATTGAGCTTGTTTCACTTCCTGTACAATGTTGACCTTTTTGAGATTACATTGACAAATTTTGAAGACTACCTATTATGTGCAGCTATGTATGGACTAGAAGGATTAAGTGTGATGGCCTTATTTCATCACACATTATTCAATTCTGAAAAGTTCTCTTTTTGGCTCACTTATTCAATATTTATTTATTATCTATTTATTGTTTATTGAGCACTTGAGAAGTAAAAGTTTCAATGTAAGAAACAAACTGAACCCTAGGGATTTGGACAATGAATAGCACATATTGTTTTATCACTAGAAGTTTCTGTCTGTGAAGAAAATTGAGTTATTACCATCACTGAAGAAAACTGAAGGTGGAAGATTACAAAATAGTAATTGTCATTATCATTAACATTATAGTTTTATTAAAGTGACCATCAATAAGCCAACAATTAGTAGCTATACTGGATGTATTCTATTTCTTCATGAGATTTAATTACATTAATGATTTATGAGCAGTTAATGATTGTGAAATTTAATGAGTAATTAATGATTGTAAAATCTTTAACAAAGAATTTGATCCAAAGAAATAATTAAAAGTATAAAGGCAAAAACGTTAATATTAATTACTATTAGCATTATTCTTATTTGAAACTGACAAGGGTTTTCCTATGGTATAGAGCTGAAACACAGAAGCATCTGTGTGGCAGGATTGGAACCTTGCTCTGTGGGAAACAGAATAGTAATGCCCGTTACTTTTCCCTGAACATACTAACTGCTCACAGACATAGTGTGCGGTTTATATGGTTCACAGGCTCACAGGGTGGAATTCTCTTTCTTTTTCTACTGATTTGTTTCTTTTTACCAAGTGCACAACATGAGCATTTTAAGAGTTTCTCAACCATTAGATATCTAAGGAAATGTGTCATGAAGATGAGCCTTACATCTAGATATAAAGCAAAGACTTTTCAGATGCCTATTTATGGGTACAATTACTGATGCTGGTATAACTTTCATCTGTAAAATATGGAATGGAATTTACATGAAAAAATGATATTTGACTTCTTTAAGAAAGGCATAACCACCTCAATTCTAGGGTTCTGGGATATACAAATGCAGGAAATTCTTAATAAGGTTCCTAATTGCTAGATCAAGACCTGTAGCTACCTGAAGGGGAGGAATAAGCCAATCCAGTGCTGTGATCCTAGTGTGCATTCTCCAATATGGTAGTTCACTGGAATACCTGAAGTGCTACTGGTTCAAATGGAGATATTCATTCATACAAAATACACATTAGATTTTTAACTTCAGCATGATGAAAAGAATTGTAAGATCCTTGTGTATGACATTCACTTTGAATAGATGTTGTAGTAAAATTTTGGGTAGTTAAAATAGAGTATTTAGATCATTTCATCAGTTTTTAGTTTTGCTAATGTGGTTAGTAGGAAATTTGAAGTCATAAAAGTGGTATAAATGACATGTCTCTTGTAGAATGCTAATATAGAATGTGATGAGAAGTGTAACCGTTGATGCATTGTGTCAACTTCAGAAGTTTAGAAACTTAACTAAGTAACTCAAGAGTTCTACATGCTTGGGTGTAGAGGACACCCATAGGGCCATCTGTTTATATTCCAGGATGTTGTAATGACTGACTCATTGTGTCAATTTGAGACGTTTAAAAGTTTAACTGACTCAGCAGGGAAGCAGGGTCCTTTCTTTGTGAACATCCTGAGCCTGTGCAAGAGGACACAGAGATGGTGAGTGCTACACCCACTCTAGGATGGGTAAATTGCATACAATATGAAGGAAAAAAGAGGTTTGCTCTTCCCATCTTTTGCTCTTTCTGCTTTTACTGTTTTCTGCCATTTTAAACTGTTGCACATCACCGTGCCACCTTGCGTTGGAGCCAGCTGATTATGAACTGAGACCTCCACAAACTGCAAACTAAATAAACCTTTCCCTCCTTAATTTTGGGCACAAGATATTTTGTCTCAGCAATGAGAGAAAAGTAACTAAGACAAGGAGCCTTGGTCATTCTGTGAGAAGAAGATAGGAAATGTCATGAGTGAAAATGCACTCACACGAAATCAGTGAAAAACCCACAAAGACAGGGAAACGTCACTGGAGTGTGGAGGAGAAACCATTCCAAGGAAAGGCATCAGCTTTGAAATTAGGTTTTCCTGCAGCAGTTAACTAATGGAAGTGGCCCACAGAATAAAAAGAAATCACCATCTTCTCCTTCACTTTATCATCATTATCACTTAGTGACATCGCCAGTATCACCTGGAGAATACTCATTGGAATAGTAAGATTAAATACTTGGTTTTTTCCTAACTCCAAATATGTAATGTTGGCTGATTTCTTTCTTTTAATATTTCTTGCCCAGAGGAATTCAACTCAGTACTATTTCATTGTTCTAGGGACTATTTATTATAGACTTTTTAAAAATTTTATTAGTAGATGTTTATAGTACACATTGATTCCATTTATTATGGGGTACTGGTACACGTATGTAACACATCTTAATTCTTTTTAAAAGATTTTCTGGAAGGGCTCTAAGCATGAAAAATGCAACATTATCCCCACACCATGCCGCACCCTAAAATATATGGTCATACTAGAGGAAGGTTTACTTTCATGATGTATTATGCCTTGGTTAGGGTCGAGATACAGAATGTCCCTTAAAATTGTCATGCAGTCAAAAACAGACCCATTAGAGGGTAACTGAATGATAGAGGTGCTCTAGTTGACTTTCTGTTAAGAGGTGGGGTATGGTAAGAAGAGGTAGGTCACTGGTGCCCCAATCACAAAGGATATATCTTCCTTTCTGTCTCCTCCCTTCAGTTTCTCTGCCTTTTGGGCACCAAGATATAGCAGGTTTCCTAAGCCAAACCTCTCTGCCATTCCATTTGCCTTGGAGCGAGCCAACCAGGGACTGTAATCCTAAGCCGAAATAAGCCTTTCCTCCTTTAAGTTTCACACATCAGGCATTGTGTCTCCAGGATGAGAAAGTGATATGTAACAATTGTATTTTTGGTATGATAATACAGTTATACCACTAATATCAGCACTGCCCATTACTCTAGGAAAAAAAAGTATGAAAAGAAAGAGATCTAGCTACAAAAATTTTTATATGTAAATGATAATGTATCATTTCTAACCAACTTTCAATGAAATGAATGGTCATGCTTTTGAATGAATCATTCCACTCTGGACATTGGTACTTTTTAAATTATTTTTTGAATGCAACTAGCAGGAAGACTTGAGAATGCAAAATTCACTGAGACCATTAGGTTCCATCATGACTTCACTGGTTTCCCAAACACTCCAGGTGGAAATTTCAGGAGAAAAAAAGAGAGGAGTCCAATTATGAGAGCTCAGGATTCATTTTCTTTAAGAAGTACAATTGCTCAGCTGCTTGACATTAGGCTCTTCCCATAACTAAGGCACATCTGTCACCAATTATCTTCTCTCAATAGTAGTGCAAGTGAGCAAAGCAGGTTTCACACTATGACATTTTCTAAGTAAAAAAATAAGTTACTAAGTTTTTTATTCTTTTTCCATGAATCACAACCTATATACCACATTCCCATTTCTTCTGTTTCTCATTTATTAATAACAAAACCTTTCTGCTTCTTCTTATTAAAGTATCTTTGGTGACCACACACACAATGATTTGCTGATGGAAAGTAATATTTCATAATGTGGGGAAATTTGTACTCCTAAATTTGTTGAACTTAGGCTTATAGTTCTCCTCATAATCTACACTGGCCTAATTCTCTATTTGTAGACAAAGCAAGTAAATTGGTCTGACACTGATACAGTTAGTACAATTAGTATATAATTTGATTTGTATTGCAAACAGAAATTAAACTAATGTTTGGATATGTCCAGAAGTCAACATTTTCTGTGACAAAGGTAGTTATCGCCTACCTAATGTATCCTGTGTAGACCATTAGAGTGAACAAAAAGGATATTGAGGTCTGTGCTTTACAATCAGTGTTGAAATAAAAACCAAAGCCCATATACTTCTCTAATTTTTAGGAATAATATTCTTATATAACGTCTAATATGAATAATATAAGGTATTTATCTTTCAGATGCTTTCTGAGGCATAAGGTTCTTCTATAACATCTAGGACTTCTGAGATTTACATAATTTAAAAGTCTGTCCCATTGAAGATTGCCCTTTTTTGGTACATCCTGAGATATGCACATTTCCCTTCAGAATACTCTCTCAATTAGCAACTACACATTAATGAGGAGAATTATTTGACTAATACCTGTCTTACCTTTATGGCCATAAATGACATGCAAATCCACCATGTCCATATTCACTACTCTTATGCCACCAGTCTCTAACATGGTGAATAGATCATTACTCTACTCAGTTACAGATGGGATATAAAAGAAGCCTGCACAGAATGGCATTGTGTTACACCAAGGGTTGGCAAAGGTTTGTCCCTAACTTCTGCAAGTTTATTATAAGACAGGATGAAACAAACTTTATCCAAGAATGAAAGCCATGATATAAAGAGAAGCTTAGAACTGCTAATTAGAATTCACTGTTCAACATATCTCAATAGCCAAATCCCTGCTCATATCTCACGGGTGACAATATGGGAATAGATCAAGAAAAACCATTAGCCTAATTCAAACATTGCTGGCTTCCAGGAGGGAACAAATGCTTTTTGCAAATATCCTGTCTTGAGTTAGTCTGCAAAGTTTCATGAACAGACAATCAGCTCTCACAAATAAGGAAAATATAGTTCAAATAGTCAACATTCTATTTCCCAAAATCTAGTGTCTTTTGTATTAAAAACAAAGTTAGACGCTACCATGTATAAAAATTCTCACCAAAAGTCTGTTTAGGCTTCAAGTCATACTTTCCAATTTTCAAGAAATATGAAGCACAGAGCAACATCTTAAATAAAATAGCAGGCTATAGTCAGGAAATCCAGATTTTGGGAAAATCTACCAAGAAAGCAACTCAACAAATTGAAAGAAGAGAAAAAAGAAAAAGCATTGCAATGTATAATTAATCAAGTATTTACTATTAAATATACATTTGAAGAGATATAAGAAATCTATTGATCTCATTAAGTACTAATTAGGTCAAATTATTTTTCAGATTTGTATATTTAGTGACATAAATGAGATACTAATTTTCAACTCTGATATTATGTAAACACAAATACAAATTTTGAAAATAATTCATTCATTAAGTTCACTGACTTAAACCTAAAAGGTAAAAAGCAAATCAATATAATCACAAACATAAACAAAGAAAACTAATATATATTTAATACCGTATACTTTAAGCAGTCACTCTTTCTTTCTAAACTTTCTCAAATAGCATATGAGGGTATCAGACCTCCTCTTCATCTGTAATACAATGGTCTTTCATTTACTTGTCAAAGAAATTTTCAGATAAAATATATCTCTATTTCTCAATACATATACACTTATTTCCTAGGAGCAAATAATTCTTAGGCATGAAGTCCCTGATTACGATTTCATGTTTAAGAAGTAAAAAAATAAATAAAATATTCACTCACTTTCTACAGGAAATCTTTTGCTAGTAGGATATCAATTTTCACCAGGAATAACAAGCTAATATTTGGTTAACTAGGTAACCCAGTAAATGTCAGAGTTTTTGTGTATACAGAATATTTTCAAATTTTAGAATGCTATGAGAAACACTTGAATTAATTAAAACTTTTAAATTTAAAAATTACTTCTTTTTAAAATTAATCTATTATTCTTTGAACAAAAACTATGATAATATTAAAAATTTCAGTACAGTAAATGATTGGCAGACTGATACATATTATTTCTAAGAATAGATCATAATTCATGGAGGTAATATAATGAACCTCAATCAGACTCAAATTGCTTCATTACATTGCAGGATATCATCCATAGTAGCAACCTACAATTAATCTATAGATTTATATAAATATTTTAAATGCATAGTTAATGAAAATATACATAAATTTTATTTAATGACAATATTACATAATTCGAAGTCAAGTTTTTCCATGATTATACTTCTGTATGCAATAGCTAAAAATATATTTTTAAAGTGTGCCCTCAATGATACCAGTTGTGATACTATGAAAATTCATATATTGGCTGTCATGCTTTGGTATCAAAGGAAGAATTTTAAAACTAGTATATTTACTCCTTATTTGAACAAAAAATTTTCCAATTTTTTAAAAATCAAGAATATTTTCACACAATTTTCAGAAGTCAATATTAAGATAAAAAAAAACTTCAAGTAAACTCACTTTCTAAGATTTTATCATATTTATAAGAACAACTAGTTGATTGACTAGTGATCTGAAAGTAAGTTAATGACTTTTGCATAACATTTCTCCAGTTCCAAAAGGGGATAATAGTAAGTCAGTACTTTAAGGGAATTTTGTTACACAGCTAAACACAGTATAAAAAGTAAAAATGTAAAAATGTAAAAAAGTAAAATGTAAAACAAAAATGTAAAAAATGTAAAAAAGTAAAAATGAAAATATTCTGCATCAAACTAAGTAGCTTAAATAATAGTTAAGTCAAAAATGCAAGTTGCTAGTTGTGTTGTTAACCAATGTTCAGTGAAAAAATGGCTATATTCGGCTAAAGCCAGAATTTCCAAGCTGTTGAATGAAGGGATCTCTTCTGAATTGTATGAACTTCAGAACCATACACCTAACACCAGAAGCAACTTCAGACATAGCAGAACACCTCAAACCCTACTATACTACAAAATGATACATTGAACATCACACAAGCAGTAAAAGAATAGGGGATGGAATTTGGAATTTCATCAATTTCCAGATGTGTAGATTCTTACTGGCACAGAACACAATTTAATGTTCATCTAGCTAAAGTGTATTCAATAAAATTAAAGCAACAAGTAAAGAACAGAGATATGTGTTGTATAGGAACACAGAAAAGTACCTAAAAAAATAGAAACGTGAATTGTATTTTAATATGTTGTATACTATTGCTCAGGAAAACTACTTCTAAAGGCAATATCCTAAAAATGAGTTACAAATGTACAGACTTTTAAAGCAGCGTATTCTCCTAAAGAGTATGAGGTGAAAGTTTGGAAAAATTCTCTCAAAGCATTTCCACTGGAAGCAAAAATTATTAAATTTATTTTCTAGACTAAAAAAATCAGAAATCTGAGTGCAAGTCAGCTGTTTGAGGTAAACAGGAAAGATCTTGTGTGTACCTATAATGAGACGCATTCACATTACAAAAGGAAACTGAGAAAACAGGTGAAGCAACCTGAGTTTGTGTTAAGGGCCTGGGTCTAAATACCAGGTAACATGGTTCCAGGGGAACTAGATTAGCCTAAGGAAATGCAGTATAGGGAAGAGTCTTTAACCTGGATGGTAATCCTATGATTCCTCATGCACTTTTGATAAAAAAACAAGTAAACAAGTGAAATTGGTTTTGCAGTGGAGAATATAAATGGTTCACGACCTAGAATTTGTAATAACTTAAACAGTTGACTGTGTGTAACTTAGAAGTCCATGTTTCAAAATTAATTTGCTTAGAAATTTTTTTAGAATTTGAGAGATGTAAATATGCAAAACCTCATAATTTCTACTTAAATACCTTATGATCAGTATGTAACATAAAATTCAATTGATTTTCAGTGTAGAATTGTAATTTTGGGAATATTTAAGAATGAGGGTTGCTACAAAGGTATTATTTTTTAAAATCTTTTGCTTGATAAAGCAACACATTTTTAACCTTGGTTAAGTTGTCTTTTAAAGTCTTAGAATTCCATTAATTTGGTTAGTAGTTTAGTTTTCATGTTTTAAAATTTTGATTAACTGTATAAATTTATCCAAAAAAATTAGTGTGGTACTTTAATACAAATGCAGTGATTTAATATTTGATGTAATACCATATATCTTTGCAGTTAAACATAAAATTGATTTCTATCAATACTAAACACTTTTAAATCTTAATAAATCAAAAATAAAGACAAATATTTGTATTTCTTACAATAAAATACATTTCAGTCATTCTCTGATCCTTTGTCTTTGGAGAAGAAGAGGTAATTTTACATAGAGAATTTGTCTGTGTGCTTATAGTTTACTAGGGGAAAAGACTTGTTGTATAACATACAATAGCATATCTAATTAGAAGAAGCCAGGTGTTTCTATAATATTTTTGATACAATAGAACCTTCATTGGCTTCTTAAGGGCATTATTAGACCTCTGCCAAAGCAATTGTCCCTACTGAACATTTTAAAACATCATTAAGAATAATGTAACACATGTATTCTTTACATCTTTTTAACTAGTAATTTCACTAGGCAATCTTGTAATTCTGTGTCAGATAATGATTAAATTGTGAATGTGATATTAAATTGCCATATTAGAAATGCATGCAATAGTTGAAATGTCCTCATTCTTAAACTCCAATTTTATCTAAATTGCTTGTGAAAGATTTTTGAAAGCATGTAAAAGTATATATGAGCACATTACACCAAAGTTTACTATAAGGTCAATTTTTATTTAGTACTATAGATTAGAAATATGATCTGTGTGACCATGCTAAACAAGTAGTCTCTTTGTATATACTTTATGAATGAAATTATAGCAATTGCACTTTATTCCAATTAAAATTTTATTGAAGTATAATTACATGTATAGAAATTCTTAAGAAATTCAATATTATCAGCACACTAAAAAGCCTTCTGAAGATCTCTCAGTCACCAAAGTTTTTGACTAATGTAAGCATTATCTTGACTTTTAAAACTATATGGGGTCTTCCAAGTTTTGACTTTAATATAAATTTTATTATAATTTTTAATATTTTCTATACATATGATATTTGTGACATTCATATTCACCTACCTTACTGCAGCTGATAGTTTCATTTTTAATTCATATGTAATATTTGATTTGTTAATAGCAAAATATAGTTTATTTACTCTAATGTTGAATAACTGAGTTGTTAAAGTGTAGGGGTATTTGGCTCCTATTTAACAATTCTCATAAAGAATTTCTGAATCAAAGGACATGTATATGTTCAACTTCTATAATTATGCTAAACTAATTCCCAAAGTGTTATAAAAATTTACATTTGCATATTTACCAAATTATTCAAGAACTCCAGTTCACTGCACTTTTACTAACAGTAGGTACTTTCAATATCTTTTATTTTCATTAAAATTTGAAGTGGAATCACTTTGTTGTTTTAATTTAGATCCCTATTACATACATGACATCAAGCATTTATGTTCAATGCCATTTGAATATTTGCTCAAATTTTCCTTTTTCTTTTCTTCTATTGTGCTTCTTGTCCTTTTAATTGATTTATCTTTATTACGAATTTTTATTTCATTCTGGATATGAATGATATTTTGCTGATTTCACGAATTGAAAGTATTTCATTCTATGGATTGATTTTTTGTGCTCTTCATGTCGTCTTTTAATGAACAGAAATTCCAACACAAATATTGGGATCATTCATATTTCCGATCATTTAATGCCATTCCGAATTTACACATCTCTATGTAAAACATAGAAGAAAAGTTTTTAAGGGTCCCTTTTTGCCGTTTGAATCCCAATTGAGAACCAAGTGTCTTTGGATTTAAAATAACTCATTCCTTCTATAGTAGTTGAATAAAACGTATTCAACTTCAACATTATCTTCTTCATGTAACAAATTATCAGAAATCGTCAGTTGTTTACCTAACATTAGTAGTATCTTGAATAGATCATACAAATAATAATCATAAAACAAAAACATAGTAATATTGGCCAGAAAGGAAACAAAATATTAGAGATATTATTTTGCTGAATTGCAGATGAACATTCATTCTATTAAAAAATATAAAAATGTAAATTCAGAGTTATTGTTATGGCATAAAAAGGTTTATTTTAATTACATTACTGCACCTTTTATAAAGAAAACTCTTACCCATATATTAGTTGATAGATGTAATGTATCTTTAAACTTTGTACTTTCAGTTTTTTAAATTTTATTAGTACATGCTTGTAGTACACAAAGTTTACCCTCATTTTAGGGAGGTCTGTGAACATAGCACAGCTTGATTCTTTTTCAACCTTCTTCCCCTTTCCAACCACCTTCCCTCTTCTTTCTCTAAATCCATTTTCATTTTATTGTTATTATTATTTTACTTCATGTTTCTGACACATAATACTTACATTTATTGAGGATATTTGTACATGTAAGTAATACATCTTAAGTCTGTTTACCTCCTCTTTTCTCCCCATCCTTGCAAAAGAACCATCAAATTGCTTCTTTATATCAATTTTTAATCTGTACATTTGCCAACAATTTTCTCAGTCTGTGTGTGTGTGTGTGTGTGTGGGTGGATGTGTGCTGGTGCTGGTTTTCAAACTCAAGGCCTTGTGCATGCTAGATAAGTGCTTTATCACTAACTCACAACCCTTCCACTTAATTTTCTTGAAGCATATATAACATAGGTGGAGCTGTAATTACTTATAGTTGATTGACAGGTATTTTTTAACAATTATACTTTCAGGAAAATTCTTTCACGTGATACATCTAGATAATTTACAAGTCTTAAAAATGTAAGCATAGATATTAATAAGTCTCCTTTTACAATAAATGCCTAAATGTATAATCTTGCCATGTTTTACTTTCTTAGAATCAATTCTAAAAATTTCAAATATTTTAAACACAGAAAGAAACTCCAGGTGACCAAAGATAGTGATAAAATGAAGTAGTTCAAGTTTTTCCTTCATTTTACAATCATTGGACTCTTACTGTTAATTTCTATTTCAATGTTTAAAGGAAACTATGAACTGTGATCGAACAGAACTCAAATAAATCCAAATCTTAATAACTTTCTTTCAAAACAAATGCATGTAAGAGGGCCCAGCTGTAAAAGTGAAAATTAAATTAAATTCCACATAGAATACAATGTTTATGAGAGAATCTGTAAAGGGGATGTGTTAATTTGAAGCTTACATATATATTATTAAAATTTAATAGTAACCATAGCAATTGTTTTGAACTTAAAAACAACACAATTTTTTCTTCCTGGGAGAAAATTTTTATCGCTGAGTTGAGGCATGGTGTTAATAAAAAGCAGACCAACTTTAGTCCTGTTTTATTGTTGGTTTTAAATTCTCTACAGACAGTACACCACTCATTGCCTAATCCACAGATGAACTTCTCTCACTGCCTCGTCCTTGGCTTTTCTATTCCTCAGCAATTTCCTAAAACTAAGAATAATCCAAATATTAAACTAGTTACTTTTTAAAATGAATCACTGGTTGACATCAATATTTATGGGCAGTTCAGTATGCGAAAAGCATCTCTGACGTGAAAATATTGAAATTTTCTCTTCAAATATCTTGTTGACAGCAGCTTGCCTCCCAGGGAGCAAATGGGTAGTGTTCAGGTGAAAAAGATTTATTACAAGATCAAAACATACTAATATTCTCATGTTTTTATTTCTAATCTTAATTTAATTCATATTAAACATTTAGTGTTTAGAATAGCAATGGAGTATCATTGCTTACTTATTCTCTTCAACCAAGATTCTTGCATTAGCAAAAATGATGATAATAATCAGCCTTTATGGTGGTGATGATGATGATAGAGATGATAATCATCAGAAATGATGATAATAATCATCAACTTTTTCATGGACACATATGTATACAAATCACGCACACATTTATTTTCCTCACATTTCAGATATTATATTCTTTATTCAACTGAGGAATCTGCGACTCAGACAACTTTCACAATTTCTCTGAGCTCATGAATCTACTCTTTCAACAAATGTTTATTTAGTCCTTTATTCATAGATTGTGTGAGAAACTAAGAATAAAAACCGGGAATAAAACAAAGATCATTATTCCCTGCAAACAATTTTGAAAAATAAGTCATAACCTGGCTGGTACATGACGCAAGACCTTTATCCTTTGGATCAGTGTTGCATCTACTCTCCACTGGCCAGGTGAACCTCTGTGAGCAGAGGAAGAAAGTCAGGAAATTCCTGCAAGTGGTTTCTAAAATACAAAAAAACAAACAAACAAAAAAGTTACTGCAATTATGTTTTATATTTTAGCAACTTGGGTCTCTGCCTTTCTGGTTTTATGCTGCTGACAACAGGCTGAATTCAGCACACTGTACCTTCTTATTGTACAACACAAAAGATCAGTGGGGAAAGTAAGATACGCCTTTGTAAATACAAAGTATCCGAATACATTCTAAAGTGTGCTAAAAGCTGTGTCTTTCTTCCCTCTGACAAGAATCTAAAGTAAAAAGGAAAATTCTCTTTATTGGTTGTAGCTACATTGAATTCTTATGATTGTTGTCACAGAAAATATAAAAGATTTTTTTCTTAAGACAATTCTCTTCTTTGTGAGATGATAACATCTATATTCTACTAGCCTTCTAGAAGGAAAAAAAAGCAGAGTACAGTATTATGTTTCTTATTGTGTAAAAACAATGAAGTCCTTGTATAATGAAATGTTAAAGAAAGAAAATGGACAGAGTATCATTATACTACATTATAAGCCATTAACAGCAAGTGGGTAGTAAGTGGGTTTTGTTTGCTTGTCCAAAGTTCTTTCAAAGCAGCTGCATAAGTAGTTGATGTTTATACTACAAAGGAAGTATAAAAAGAAAAAAAAAAACCCAAGGAAATAAGTAGTGCAGTTCTAGGGTGATATTCCTTAAAACCGAGATAAAGAAAAATGAGTCAGAGCAAATGATGAGTGAAATTTATCAACACATCGCTGATTACCCAAATATTTTCTATTAACAGCATATGAGAGAAGATATATTTCTCTTAACATGACACCATTTATTATCTTAGTGCCATAAAGGGTCTGGAGTTTCCTATCTGAGTCATACTTTCCCTCAAATCTAATATCTGCACAACTGTAAAGGGTAATAATGAGATGCAAAAATAGCTGACTTATATTTTTTCCAAAGCCCAATCACATAATTGACTTATCGAATGGTTAGTGATAACTATCCTTCTTTCTACTTAAAAACTATGAAAGGAAATATGTTATTTAGGGAAGAATAAACAAATAACCATTTCAGGCTACAAAACCAATTGCAAAATTTTCTACAAACACAAGAACCATATAGAATACAAATTACTTGAGGCATATTAAACATTTAGAGAATGATAGTTATTGTTATTAACATTTATATCATAAAGAGAGAGTCAAATGATGAACATGACATAGTATTTACAAGGTATTGTTTTGTATCTCAGAGTAATTTTTTAATGTTACTGTAAAATGCACAATGAATGATAATTTTTCAATGATTTACTGCAATGTTCACATTCCTTTCCTAAATATAAAAGAATCTCCCAGTTAGAGCATAAACTATCAATAGACTGCAGGTCAACAAGATTTTTGAGATTTTCCAAATTCCCATATGTTGGTCATATATGAGTATATTAAGTCCAATAAAAAATAATAATGTTAAAATTTAATATAGGTATATGTAATCTTTCCTGTTTATACTACTAGTACCTACTTATTCTAATCACTAAATTAATATTTAATTGAACTGTTATTTTTAAGAAAAATGCCGTAACATTTATTTTTGTTTACAGCCATATCTTTTAATTATGGTTTGTCTATCTTCAAGGCTTTCTAAATAATTTCTAATCTTTACAAGAGTCAAGATCAATTATAAAGTTTCTCTGTATTTAACATAGTCATGTCCTAGAAATCCTTGATTGTACACAGCATTTATTGGACTCAAGATTCACTTTTTAATCCATGTAGAGAAGAAAGTATTGACTGAACCTCTAGCAAATGTGTAGCATAATGATTAGTGAACAAAAACAAAACCTTACAATGTTGAGAGAGAGCAAGAGAGAACACGTTGAAAACCATCCAAATGATTCAAACAGTGTGTTGATTACTTTTTTTCTCATTGCTGAGACAAAAATACCTGACACCCAAAGTTAAGGAAGAAAAGGTTTATTTAGCTTACAGTTCATAGAATTTTCAGTTCATACTCACCTGGCTCCAAGGAAGGGTAGGGCGGCACAGGGGCAACTGTTCATAGTGGCAGAAAACAGCAGAAGAAACATTGGCAAAAGGGGAGGAGCATGGAGAGAAGACTCTTTCTGTCCTTTATATTGCATGTAGGATGGTGTAGCACTCACACTCATAATCCCAGTATTGATCCATGAATTAATCACAAATTCTAGAAGCCAGCCCCCAAGACTGTATGAGGCTTTGGGAGCACATCCAGACTCAAAGCATAACAGCAAAAAATCAAAG
>RJWT010014910.1:0-20775 GCA_004365215.1 Cuniculus paca
AAAAAAAATGGGCTTAATAAGTGTCTACAGAGTGTTCCACCCAACAACAGAATACACATTCTTCTCTGTTGGGTCAGAAACCAAAATAGACAACATACTTGCCCACACAAGAGGCTTAAGTAAGTGCAAAAGAACTGAAATTATTCCATGCACACTGTTTGACCATAATGCAATGAAATTGCAAGTCAATGGCAACAGAAATTTCATAAACACATAGAAATTAGGTAACACCCTGCTGAACCACCAATGGGTCACAGATGAAATTAACGGAGTAATTAAACAGTATCTACAATTAAATGATAATACCATACACATTGGAATTTATGATGTGCAGTGAAAGCAGTCCTAAGAGGAACATTAATAGTGGTAAACTCTTACATTAGGAAAACAGAATGAACTCAAATATACAACCAAATATCAAACCTCGAACTTCTAGAAAAACAAGAAAAAATCAAGCCCAAAGCTTGTACAAGGGAGGAAATTATACAGGTTAGAGCAGAAATTAATGCAACTGAGACAAAGAAAACAATACAGAAAAATAAATGAACTGAAGAGTTGGTTCATCAAAGAATTAAATAAAATTGACAAGCTTTTAGCCAACCTTATCAAAAAAAGGAAAGAAAAGACTCAAATTCAAGCAATTAGGAACAAAAGGGTGAAATCATACTGGAACCTGAGGAAATCCACAAGATCATCAATACTTACTTTGAGAAATTTTACTCTAATAAGATAGAAAATGCAGAAGAAAAGGAGAGGTACCTAGATATATATATGAATTACCAAAGTTGAATCAAGAAGATATAAAAACTTTAAATAATCCAATATCAGCCAATGAAATTGGAAATATGGTTAAAAACTTACCAACAAAGAATAGTTCTAGTCCAGATGGATTCACTGCTAAATTCTACAAGAAATTTAAAGAAGATCTAGTGCCATTACTTGTCAAACTCCTCATTGAAATTGAAAGAGAAGTAATACTCCTTAACTCATTCCTGAAGGCAAGAATTACACTGATAGGAAAACCAGAAAAAGACACAACCAAAAAAGAGTTACAGGCCAATTTCCCTAATGAACATAGATACAAAAATCCTGAACAAGATACTGGCAAGCAGAATGCAGCAAATTATTAAGAAGATTACACAACATGATCAAGTAGGATCATGCCAGAAATGCAGGGATGGTTCAACATATGCAAATCAATCAATGTAATACACCATATTAACAGGTCTAATGACAAGAACCATATGATCATCTCAATAGGTACAGAAAAAACATGTGACAAAGTTCAACACCCATTCATGATAAAAATCTTCCAGAAAATTGAAATAGATGGTTTTTATTTCAATCTGAGAAAAGCCACTTATGACAATCCAACAGCCTACA
This sequence comes from Cuniculus paca, assembly GCA_004365215.1. Taxonomy (NCBI): domain Eukaryota; kingdom Metazoa; phylum Chordata; class Mammalia; order Rodentia; family Cuniculidae; genus Cuniculus; species Cuniculus paca. Next base: position 1,384 of record RJWT010014910.1, read on the forward strand.
TCATAGTAAATGGACAAACACTGAAAGCTTTCTTCCTAAAACTAGGAACAAGGCAAGGATGTCCACTGTCACCACTCCTACTCAATATAGTTCTGGAAACATTAGCTAGCACAATTATACAAGTCAGAGAGAAAAAAAGGAATAAAGATAGGAAAAGAAGAAGTTATCTTTATTTGCAGATGATATGATACTCTACATGGAAGACCCCAAAAACACCACTAAAAGTCTTCTGGATCTATTAACCAGATTTAGTCACATAGCTGGATACAAAATCAACACTCAAAAATCAAAGAGTATTCTTGTACACAAATAACAAACTCACTGATAGAAAAGATAGGAAACAACACCTTTCACAATGGCATGGAAAAAAATGAAATATTTAGGAATCAATGTAACTAAGTAAAAGATCTCTACATTGAAAACTACAATACTCTGAAAAGACAGTATCAGAAAACGGAAAGATTTCCCTTACTTAAGCATAGGAAGAACCAACATAGTAAAAATGGTCATACTCCCAAAATTGTTATATACATGTAATGAAATTTCAAAAAAAAAATACCATTAGCATACCTCACAGAACTCGAGAAAACATTCCAAAAACTCACGTGGAACTAGAAGAGTCCTAGAATAGCAAAAACAATTTTGGGCAACAAAGGCAAATCAGGCAGTATCACAATCCCTTACTTGAAGATATATACTACAGAGCTACTGTGATAAAAACAGTATGATACTGGCAAAAAAAAAAAAAGACTTGAGGATCAATGGAACAGATTAGAAGAGGCAGAAACAACTTTAAACACACTCAGCTGTCTTACTTTTGACAAAGGGGCCAAACATTTACTGGAAGAAAGAAAAGACTTTTACAAATGGTGTTGGAAAAACTGGCTGTCCACATGTTGAAAACTAAAACTAGACCCATGTATGTCACGGTGAACTAAATTAAATTTGAAATGTATCAAAGATCTAAATATTAAAACAGAAACATTAACATAGATGCATAGGTATACTGGAAGAGAAAATAGGTAAAACTCTTGAAGACCTAGGTGCAGGCAAAGACTTTATGAACAAAACCCTGATCACACAGGAAATACTACAAAGAATCAACAACTGGAATGTCATCTTATTAAAAAACTTTGCCACAGCAAAAGAAATCACCAACAGAGTGAAAAGACAATGTACAGAGTGGGAAAAAATCTTCGTCAGTTGTTCTTCAGACAAAGGTCTAATGTCTAGAACATATAAAGAGTTGAAAACAAATCAGACTCACCAAATTTACAGACCCAGTCCAAAATTGGGCATCCAAAGTGAGTAGCTACTTCCTAGAAATATAAATGGCAAATAAATACATGAAAAAAATGTTTAACATCACTAATCAATCAAGAGATGCACATTAAAACAATGGTGAGATTACATCTGAGTTCAGAAAGAATAGCTATTGTCAACAAATCAACCAATAAAAAATGCTGGCAAGGATGTGTGGGAAAAGCAATACTTCTCCACTGTTAGTGGGAGAGTAGACTGGTACAACCACTGTAGAAATTCACTGTGGAAATGTTTCAAATAACTAGAACTAGAGGGTTCACTTTGATCCAGCTATTTCCTTTCTTGGTACCTTCCCAAAAGAATTAAAAAGCATCACACCACAGTGATATATATGCACCCATGTTTATAGCTGCACAGTTTATATCAGTTAAATATTGGAAACAACCCAAATGCCCAGTTAGGAATGAGTAAAACAGATGTGATTTTTCTTTATACAGTGGGGTAGTACTCAGTCACAAAGAAGGATAAATTTGAGACATTTATAGCTAAATGTATGGGCCTAGAAACCGTATTATTAAGAGAAATATATCAGATGTGTAAATATCACATTGTCTCTCTGGTATGAGAAACTGAAAGTGTGAATAAGAACCAAAATATAGAACAAATATTGTGAAACAGGAAGTAATTTTTCAAAGCAAAAGGGGAATGGGGGGAGATACAAGGGAAAAGAAAAAATGAGAAAACAATAAAATGGGAACACAGTTTTGTAAATAGGGAAGGGAAGAGGGATTGAAGAGAGGGGTAGAAGAGAATGGGAAAAAAAGAACTAAGATATACCGTGTACAGGTACAAATTCCCTATGGTGAATGTAATCATTATGCATATAATCTAAATTATATGCATCAACTTAACTTAAAAAGACAAAATTTGCCATCATTATTAGAAAAAAAGTTAAAGAAAATAATTTTTATTAGTGGAGCATAGGTAAAAGTAACAGAAGGAAACAAATAGATTCAAATTCCACAGAGTTTAAGTTAATCTACTATTTCTAAAAGCCACTAAAAAGCAAATTATTAGAGAGAAAGAAACAACTTAACTGAGATGCTAGACATTTCATTATAAATAAGAAAGCATTTGAGTAATTTAAGTAGAAAAATTTTCAAACCAAATACTGGCAGAGTTAGAAATCTACTGTCAGACATTGAAAGGATATGAATGCTTCTAACAGTGAAAAAAATGTAGGTATTGCCAACTGAGTATTAAAAGACGGATACTCCACGTCCTATGAGATTCACTCTGGTTCCATACAACTCGTCATTGTGAAGGTTGTAGAGATTAGAAGCTTCAAATGTAACTGCTCAATTAAGTATTACATTGTCAAGATATATGTAAATTTTTATGGTGGATTAAATATTGAAAGCATTTAAGGGTTATTTAAAAGTGTACTTGCTTGCATATCTGACGTGAGAAGTCTACATACAATGTTACCCAATAATTAATTAATGATAATGAAGCCATTTGCCAATCTACTTCTTGCTTCATGTCCTCTTTATTATACTCCAATGCAAATGATCTGTGAAACTAAAGAAGTTTGTTACCACAGGCTACATTTACACAGGCCCCCTTTAAGCCCCTGAGAGGACCTAGAACTGTATTCACATAGTTTAATAAAATTTGAAATACAGAATACTCATGATTATCCCCTCAAATGGTATTATATTCAGAGGTAGAAAAATTCAGATTCACTTCTGAATGCCAATATATTTTGTTTGTAGTCTAAATAATTAAAGTCTCAAGTTTCCATGGCTCAGTTTCACAAGGCCTAAGTTAGATTGTTTTATTTTTGGAATAGCAGAAGTATAATTTCTGTATATGTCTTAGCTGCTAAAATCTATTATTTATAAACTAAGGTGACATACAAAATTGGAAAAATTATGGGGTGTTCACAAGAACTTAATTTATCTCTGGCCATTGAGAACACAGCCTACCTATTTTTGATTTACACATAAATCTCATCAGAAAAAAACATTAGGCTAGGTTTAAAATGTCATACATATATCAGTTACCAGTGTAATGAAAAGTACACAATAGGTTGACGGTTGAGTTTATAATTGACCTAAAGTAATGCTGATGAAAGTACATGGTCTTTAGTATTTGCATAATTTATCCTTAAGCATATCATTGCATTGTTCTGTCTCTCAGGAGCAGAACATCAACGCATTCTGAAATAGAACATTTTCCCTGAATTTATCTGTCACTTATCCCATACAAAAGTTTCTGCTGCTTCCTACATCCATAAATCACAAAACAGGTATCTTTTTATATCTACTAATGTTTTTCTCAATCTAATAACTTGTCAAGAAACACCAGAACACAGGTGAAAGGCAGTTTGCAATCCAAAAGCAAATGACAAAATTGTAAAATAGCTGGCAAATAAACATCTACAAAATAAAAATTTTAAGGATATATCATACTATGTTTCTTTGTATTCTTAATCATCATCAAAAAGTTTTAAAGGAAATGTGCATAGATAGGAATTAAATTCTATTCAGTGAATAATGGGGCACTATTTTAATGATTTTTGAACATTTCTAATGACCTCATATGAAGAATGGACTTGATAGATTGGTACATAAGGTATTAGGTACTGTAGATAGGAAGATAGACTGATTTAAAGGACCACACAAGATAATTCTTCATGCTGTAAGATATTTGCTTAGTTTTTATGATGCTGAAGAGGCATAAAAGTTTTACCTTACAAACTTGTTATTAAATCAAAATATTCATCGTTAACAATTATTAGACAGTGCATTAGCAGATGTCTGGTTTCAGTGTACAGAAGTAATTTATTTCTTAAATACCTAAAGGAAATCCATCCAGAATAGTTGTGGTAAGAACTGATGATTTCCCAAAAATATCTTCCATGTCAAATTTTATAATAAATCTGACAATCTTGTTATTTAAATATGGCAACAAGTCTTTAAAAGCAAAAAACTCACTCATTAGAATGAATGTTATCCTATAGCTAGGTGACAATGAAGATGTATTCATTATTCAAAGATAGATGCCCAACAATCAGTTAACTTCAAATTACAGCTCTGTCATAAAATAAGAGAGGCACAGAATGTGCCTATCATACTGAAAGAATGAGGGAGGATTATCACAGTTAAGAAGTATGTAAAATTTGGAAGATTTAGAAGAGTTAGAAACATATTGGCAAACACTGAGAAGACACAATTTGTGGATAGTGAGATAGTGAGTTATGAATCCTTTTCAAGCATGTGTTTTGTACACATAAACAGGGTAATCATTACTACCATATTTCACATTAAATTGAGTATGGCTATTTTTCTTCTTCCTGCTTTATTCCTTTAATCAATATTATCATTTTATTCCATTTATATTATAAATTACCGCAACTGAGTCAATGTCCTGTAATAATTATGCTGTCTGATAAACATTCTACACTTTTTTTTTGGTATACTTTTGTATTGTATTGGTTTCAATTAAAACAGTTATAAAATTCCAACTTAAACACTTCTCATCTTCCTTTGTAACACAAGTAGCAGATTAGAAAATACAGACATTTCCTAAAAAAAGTACAATTTTCTTAGCTTGGAATAGTGGTGCATGTCTATAGTCTCAGCTTCTTAGGAGGCAAAGGTAGGAGGATTCCAAATTCAATATCAGCCTTAGAAATTTAGGGAGAGCCTGTTTCAAATAATAATAATAATAATAATAATAATAATAATAATAATAATGATGATGGCTGGGGATGTAGCTCAGCACTTCCTGGGTTCAACTATCCACTGAGCAGAAAAGACATCATATGGCTTTGTTCAAAATACTGGTTCTGAATATATCAAATATACAGATTCAGTGCAAAAGATGAAAATATTAGATATGACTGAAAAATGAATTCTATATGTAATATATTACACAGTACAAAAGCTCACATAAAATCTTTTAAAAATTAGGAAATATTTGTATTTAAACCTCAAACTTAGTGACTTGGAGTAATCATATTATTTATATAATTCAGTTTTCACTGTTAGCAATTCTTAACATTACACAGAATCTTTAAAGGATTAAATGAAGTGATGTTCAGGAAAGTTTTGTAAATATTAGAAACTAAGCTCCATTTCCTCTTCCCATACCAAAATCACCTCTGTTTGTCTGCTTCCCAGTTAGACAACTTTCTGCCTACTACCCACTCTAAGCCTAGAGATAAAGAATTGCTCTTTAGATTGGGTAGAGTCTGAGAATAGATTGAACCTGTAGATGGTATTATCTGTTTTACATGACGAGAGCCAGCCACTTAACCCCTCTCACTCATGGTGTCTTACTTCTATACTCTTCTCTCACTGGATTTTGTTTCTCCATTTAGCCAACCAAAAGAAGTAAGATCCTAAGATCTACACACATACTGGAGATCAGGAAGTGGAATGATATTATCTGTTGTTAAATTATTAGAAAAAAAGTTAAAAAACAATTAATTAGAAAAGTCTTTTACAACTTTATAAAAGATTATAAATATACTGCATTATTTTGCTGTACAAATTTTGAATGTGTACATTAAATGACAATTCATTGTTATATATCTATGTTTAATTGTGGATTTGTTCAAATGTATAGTCTGATAACTTTATCATAACACAATCTATTATTTTTCCTAGTTTTTAACAGTAATACTTTTTATTGCTTTTATTATTCTGTCATTATATGTGTGTGTGCACGTACATCTGTGAGAATATATGTTTCTTGGTAGTAAACTGTCATTTATTATAAACATAACACTCAAACTTTGTTTTCTGACTTAGGGAGAAAAATCAGATTGCAAAGAAGTCCTCATCTATATAATTCCTAAATATTTTGCTTTCTACTTTATCAGTATTCTTTGAAGGAAAAAAAAATCACAGGAATTTTCTGCTAAGTTTAGATGTAAATGAAAAACCTTATGAAGGATGTTAAAACATCCAGAACTAAATGGGTACTATTAAGGATGCTCTGTGGATGAAGAGAATTAGTAGCCATAACACATTGACTTGCAGTCTCCTTTGTTTGGCTCTATGTTAAATGTAAAATTACCCCCGTTTGCACTCTCCAAAGTTTCTATATTTTTTTAGTTTTAATGTAATACAAGTAGATATTAATAAAAAAATTAAAAAGCACCCTTTTTACTTCTATGAAAAAATAAAACAAAACTTCATAACAAAGTAATTCAAGAATAACTATAGTTAGTACAGTGTATCCTAATCTTGAAAGGATGGCCAAAATGTTACACTTTAGGCTTTGCCACATAGGTACCAAATTCAAAATTTCAAAATTAAAATTACTTTCTTATTGTAGCACAGTACAAACCCTTTCTAGTATTTTCAATGCTGCAGTTGTCCAGCACAACTCTAGAGAAGCCTGCTCTTCCTCACACCACATTTGCAAATACAATGGGTAAGGTTTTTCAAAGTGCTCCAGGAACAAAGGATTATCTCTCTACTTATTGCAGGAGAACTTTTGGAGATGCTCTGGAAACAAATATCTGATCTAAAAAAAATTAACGATATCTTCAAGTAGTTCTTTTGCACTTAAAGGTTATATTCCTGGTAATTTATACTCTGTGCTCATAGTCGTTCACCGGTGTTCAGTGATGGACAGCCATCAGCACGTCCTTTCTCTAAGATAAGTGGCAGTGTGGATCAGTACAGCTGCCAGCTATTCTGTCAGGTGCAGTCAAAACCAGTGCAAGTAAAAGCCTGAAATATCAACAGTGGGTAGGAGGAATGTTTAAACACAGACTATAGCTTAAAAATAAGAGCAGAGAGTTAGCCTGTGGCAGAACTTGAAGTTAGGAAATAACAGTTTTTTAAAAAATCCAGCAGGATACTTGTAAATTTGTACTTCACTCCACCATTATAAATCCACAGGGGCAAATCAGAAGAGGAAGGAAAATCCTACTGAAGAAACAGTAGGCTGCATCATGAGATGCGTATAAGGCATTGCACGTTCATTTTGACAGGTACTTCCTTTGTGCCTTTGAAAAGTACAGATAAATGAGTCAGGAACTTATCATCAGAATAAATAGCCAAATTTTCTTTCAAAACAAAAGTCTTCCTATTGTTGACTCACCTTGCCTTACAAATATAACAATCCAGCTTGAATACATTCTTTGTTTTGTTGCTAGTAGCAGGCTGTCCTACTTGAGATTTCTGGCAATGTCACCAGTTACTCATTAGAAATGGTTTAGTCAGCTGATGTTAATACTTAATTTCTTAAAGTTTAGTAAGGAATTTGATCCCTGGTACCAAAAATAAAAAAAAGTTTAGTAAGGAATCAAAACTAACTGAAATTCATGGTCTGTTATCTTATTGAGGAGTACTTTTCTCCAAGTTGCTTGGACATTCTACTATCATACTTTTAAGTCCTGTAAATTATGCTCAATGGTTTATTTTATATGCTTTCCAAATCTCTTCAAATTTCAAGTCTCCATTTTTTCCTATTCTGTCATCACTCAGCAAATCACCTTCCCAAACTTTTTAATTGCAGCATACAGACGACATCAATAGAACACTGCTTCAGCATCCAATGAGTGAACCAATTCAGGATATGCAAAGAACACTGATGATTAAGTACTCTGCAAGTCTTAATATCCTCAATATATTTTTAAATTTCCTTAAATTCTTTATTCAGTTCAGCTTTATAGTTGTATTTCACAGTCACTCACATACACACTTCGAAGAACTGTAATTTTGTTAGCATAAAGTACATTATCTTTGTAAATTTTACCATATAGTTCCATACTGTATAGATATTATTTGTTGTAAAAAATTATTTGTTGGCAGAAAGATGTCATTCTTGTGCTGCCATAACATAGACTGCTAAAGTCCCTCCAAACCAAACCTATAGCCACTCAAATCAAATGTGATAAATGCGCTAAGCAAAATAGTTTAGTCTAGGTATCTATCCTGGAGTTGATGTGCACATGCATTTTAAAAGTGCAATTATCTCTGTGACAAGACACCAGAAGAATGCACAGACTGATGCCTTTTAAAAATATAAACTTCATAAACAAGCAAATAATGAACTGAAATATAAGAATTTTAGTTACTATCTCATACTGTAGAGATGAAGCATTACCAGCTTGTAATGGTGAGGTCTTTGTATACATGAGCTCTTTGTAAACCATTTATTTGCTGGTTTACAGCAACAATCTAAAGAGCACAAGCTGAGATACCGTTATTGATTGTATATAGATGGCCCCCCACAAGCCTCATGTAGTCACGGAAGCGGCTAAATCTAGCATTCGTGATTGACTCCTTGTGTAGTGCTGGGATTGGTGGTGTGAGTTCTGCACCCGCCCAGGGGTGGAGCTGACATACAATGTAAGGTCAGAATGGGGGCATATTTTTTCCTCTTTGGCAGAGTTCGCTCTTGCGGCTTGGAGCTGCCATGAACGGCTGCCCCTCAGTCACACCACCCAGCCTTGGAGCCAGCTAAGTATGGACTGAAACCCCCAAAACTGTAAGAAATAAACCTCTCCTTCCTTCACTTTGGGCGTCAGATATTTTGTCTCAACAACAAGAGAAAAGTAACCAAGACAGGTACCAAATCATCAAAGAAGCCAACAACGGTCTTGCTTGAGTTGGTATATTAGCTGGCAGGATAGAAACAGAACCATACCTACGGAACTGTCAGATCTGCTTTTCTTTTAGTTTTTTTAAGTTAATTAAGTTTATTGGTACATTTGAGATATACATAAATGATCACATTCATCACTGGGAATTTGTATCTGTACATGATATGTCTTGAGAGTTCTGTTTTTCTACCAGGCAAGAAACCTAGTTTGAGTCTGTGAGAAAGCTATGATAGGGACGAACTATAGCAAGGATGGAAAGTCCAAGTCATTAAAGTGTATTAAAAAGTCTTATTCAATTTACTAGGTTGCCCAAGTACTCAGGCCACTTTTTATCCCAGCAAAAGCAATTGCAAAACATCAACACTTTGTTAATAATCTAAAGCCTAAAATGACACAGTCCAAAATGATTTAATGATGTTACAAGAGGAAGGAAGTTGGAGAATGCATTGATTATTTTAAAAGGTCTATTACTAAGCAAAAATCACTTCTGAGAACTCCAATACACTGGTCTAAAATTCCTATTTCTCAACAATACAGTCAAGGAAAGCATTGGCATTTAAATCTAATGTTTGTGTCAATTTATAATCTATTACTAACTGAAAAAAATGTGATAAGTATTAATAAACTATTCAAAAATCCAGTGAAAACTGCATGCAAATTTTATGTTTGAATGTAATGGAAAACCATCAGAGCTACATTTTCATTTAGAAATACTTCCAGGTTACCTATGATGAGGCACAGCAAAATAGAAGATACATGAGAACTTTTACAAAGAACTGAGACTTCTGAACTAATGCCTCTTTACTGCAGGCTTTTTCTTCCTCTTAAAATGGGCATATTTTTCCATCTGCTGACAAAAAATAAAACTCACCACAAACAGAACTTTTACTCCCCTTGAACTGATGTAAAGTAGCTTACTACTAATGGCTGCAATGCATCATAAATTGAAAATAAATTAGTGGCCATTAAGCCACAGGCTCCCCATCATTTGTGTTACAAATGATGCTCAGTCATCAGGCATTACTGGAACTACCTTTTATCTGAAGAGTGATATTGATATTCTTTAGCCAGAGCACATTAAAATGATCCAATGAAATACACCAACCTCAGAAAAGGCATAACATGTTATGTTTGTGATGAGAATATTATTGAGATTTCCTAGTAGCAAAAAACATTTTCTTCTAACATAAAAACTACATCTTCAAGGTTGAAATTAAATATGTCTCAAATCAAAATGACTTTTCAGGAACCTAGTAGTGGTATACTATTTATACCTTAGCTGTCTGCACCTAAATCACAAAGCACAAAGGGGAGTGCTCAAATTATATTCATGAGCTATAAGAGACAATTTTACTTCCAATTTTGTATCATGTTACAAACTATTTTCAAGATGATTTAGTTATATAAGAAATGTATTTGGCTTTACTGTGTGAAAAAGAAACTTCAAACTGAATTTTAAGAAAGTAAAGTGTAATGTGTAAATGTATGAATTTATAGAAATATGTGTAGATTTTATAAAATATTATAAACCAAAAGAAACATTTCTCAATGTTACTTTCATCATTTAAAAATTTGAACATAACATCCCAGTACTATCTAGTTACATAAATAGAGAATGACAATGATTTATATCATGAAAGTTACCAAAATGCATTATCATCTATGATCTCAAGGTAATTTTAGGAATATTTGTGAATCTAAACTGAGCATCTGGTGTTAAACTCTTGATTATCTCTACAGTCAGAAAGTCAGGTTTGAGTTGAGACCACCTACAGCAACTGAACATTGAGGGAGTCAAGTCACCATTTAAATGTGTCTGCTTGCCTCCAGAACATTCTGGGCTCCCTTGTGTTGGTGACATCAATATTTTTTTCCCCTTATACCAATGAGAATGAAGAGCATATTCTTTCAACAATGACATTTTAAAAATGATCTCATATGACAGCTCTTACAGAAATCAACCTTGAACCTAACACTCTCTTTTGTAAAACTTATGTTGATGAGGAGGTAGTAAAGAGTCTATAGCTGCCTGACTATGTGAAAAGTCTATGTCTGGCTCAAACATGCAGTCAGTTTAGTGGAATGAGTGGGGCAATGAATTATCCATGAAGGTTGGAGGCCGTGCAACACATCAACTCAAGGTTTATGAAGTCCCTGATAAAGCAGCAGAAAAATAATTATCTAAGGCATCCAAGAAAGTTAAGTGATACAAGAAGAAAGAGTTTGAAAGTTGCTGAGAAAAGTAAAAGTGTGATGATAAACAAATTACGGTGAAGTCACAGGCCAAGCCGTAGTCATGTGATTTTCCTGTACATAACATCCCTTCCTAACCTGCTTAGTTTATTTGCTTTAGAACTTAAGGAGATTCAGGAAACATTAGATTTTCTGACATGGGACTACAAATATCTTTAAGTATGACACACACTTCATGAGGACTTTCTGTCTCTGCAAATATATAGCTGTATTTGGATAGCCCCTTTTCAGTGTATAAAGACTTTCACACTTCCGTTTGACCTCTCACAACAACTTCTATTTTAGTGAAATATACAGCACTGAAAAAATCTGTTTTACAGTGGACAAAGACTCACATCATCTCACAAACTTGCCTGTAATCACACAGCTCCTACTGGTGGAGTTGCGGTTTGACTCTGTCTTTTGCTTCTGTGTGAAATCCCTCATTATAAAATGCTATAGTGGCATGAAATGATATCCGTCTATATTTTAGAAAAGCACTCGATCATCTTGAGAGCACCTTCCTTTTTTGGTGTGTGTCATATGACCCCAGTGTGAAAGAGCTAGGCCTTACACAAATGAGGAAGTAAGGTCGAGTTCAGGTGTCACATGGCTATCACATGACAAGAGTCACATGGCTATCAAATAACAGAAGAAAGACCAGAATTCTGTCTTTTTATTTTAAATGCAAAGTTCACAGATAGCCAAGGAACTTAAAAGATTTCAAAAAGTAGAGGAAAGAGTTCATGAGACTTCATCTGTGACTTTCTTACTACTGAACACTTCAAAGCACTGACCTTGCAGCTACCAGCCTGGCTTCTCTACAAACTGGTACTATGTGGTCTTTCATCAGACTGAGCTTCACTTGTAACATCTAGAAAATGATCACATTCTTCCTTGAACTCAAGCTGCTTAAAATTAAAATGAATTAATACTTGTTTAAGAATGTTATAAAGCTTATAATGCTACTTAAGAGTTACTGTTTTCTGTCACTAGATTTATGTTTTCCTGAAAGTCTCAAGAGTAGTATCTTATTTGATTCATGATTTAAACATAAGAATAAGATGCAAAATCTAGATAGATTTGCGCATCAATAGTTTGCCTTGTTTAATTTGCAATATGTTATCAACTATTTATTACATAAAAAGAAAGAGATCAGGCCACAAAAATTTAAAAAAAACATACAGTATTTTCTTTAGATTAGATTTTTTATGATTATTTACTTCATGGAATGGTAACTTCTTTCCTAGATTTCTAATATCTTAAAGAGCACTGTGGTTCATGAACCTTGGGACATGAGAGGGGAGGTTGGATAGACAGACATTGCCACAGATGAATGTAAGTGATAAATAGACTTTGAGAGCCTGAAATCTTGAATCTCTAAGTCAAATTTTAGTAAAATAGAATAGTAATAACCTATTCCATTCTGAAAAGCAAGTATTTGAAGAGATAGTTGCTGAACATACAAATTTTAATTGTAATCTAATGCTTCCAAGCATGAACTAGAGACATAAAAAAATAAAATAGATGGATTTGGCTCAGATGCTCAGTCATATGGCACCTTACCCAGTCAGCCCTCTTCCATGAAGTCATTCCCAATGTCTTTGCATGGTTCCCTTGTTCATTAATAACACTGCTTTTTTTTCTAAACAAGTATTTTACTCAGCTGGAGTTATATAATAGAAGGTCTAATAAATACACATATGCTAAAACATACTCTACATTTGTAATACACATACATACTAATGCAGCAAATGTGGAAATTTTAGAAACTAACAGAGTTCATCATTTTAAGAACTGTACTGGTGATTTCTAATTTTACAGAGCACAGTTGTTTGAATAGATATAAGACTACCCATGTGGATAAAAATAGAAGACTGAGTGTTCTTTTAAGTAGATGGTGCTGATAGAAATATTTCTAAATAAAGATTTTAGGACTTTTTTGCCTTTTGGATTGAGAATCCTAAAGAATCCCGACTATAGCGAGAAAATGTGGTAGTAATCACTGATGTGGATAGCTGCAAGGTAAGGCTTCAATAATCTCTGGTAGGTCCTGAACTAAGAGCTTGAAGAGCTTTTATCTTCAAATTTCAAGTCTAGATTCTCAGTCTGGCCATAATTGACCCCTGCACAGACACTGAACAATCATTTTGAAGATATGAAAGCTTCCAGAACACCTGGTAAAACAAAACGAGATGCTCAGTAATTTTCCAAAAGTATAAAGAATGAATTTCTTCCTAGAGCTACTTTTAAACTTTCCGCAGAAGCAGACAAGTGGATAACTTTGTCCAGGTGGCAAAATCAGCTAAACTGTCAGCAAGCCTCACAGTGCTGTGTTTAACTTTTCCTGAATTGCCATTTTGCATTCAAATGTTTAATATAAGTGACAAATAACTTAGCCTAAGCCACAAATTAATAAAACTAATCTGTTTACAAGAAGAGCATCTATTTCCTTGTTATATCATCATTTTAATAAGGCAAAAGCACATGATTAGCAAAATATTTTATCTCTACATATTTGAGCTTCAATAGTTTACACTTAGTTTTATTTGCAGAATGTGCTATTAACTATTTATTGTATAAAAAGAATTAAACTAGGCCACAAAAATTTAACTTTTCAACTCATAAAATAATTAAGGGGAGAAAAATTGGACTTCTTGTAGAAAAAAGTGAGTCACATAGGCTTTGGTTTTCATGGGTGCAATGAAAGAATTAAAGGCATACAATTATCATCAAATAAGCAGAATTAAAATATGGGACAAAAATGACACAGAAATTAGAAACAAGGAAAGAAACCAAAGAGAGGAGCAGAGACAAAGACAAACAGACAAATAGACAGACAGACAGGTAGAGAGAGAGAGAGAGAGAACTTTTCTAGACTATTTTTCACTTTTTGCTGTAGAAGATTTACACGAAATAAGAAGTCAAAAGGAGATGATGAGAAAGAGAAAGTCCAGGCTGCTGCTAAGTATGATGAGCTATAATCTCACCTTCTATGAATTCCATGAAGTTTTATAAACTGTATAGGTTTTATTTTTTATCTTCAGCAGTCTATGTTTCGTTCATAAGGGTTACATTCCTGTGTGTAGTTGGCACATGCACCAGCACATCTTTTTTACATCCTCTTTTCTTCCCCTCCCTCTCCTTCCTTCCATCTCTAGATCCCTTGCCCATTTGAGAAGGATCTATCTCTCTACTTCCTATCTTCCTATCTTTCATTTTGCTCATTATTTATACTTTGTGTTTCTCATATAAAGGAAATCATGAGATATTTAAGCTCATGTGTCATTTCACTTAACATTATGGTCTTAAGGCATATTGGTTTATCTATTTTATCTCCCAGCAGGTTAAGATTTTTCTGTTTTAATGGTTATTTTATTTTAGTTTAGTTTAGCACATGGAAAGAGACATGGGTCTAGATTTACTCTTCTACATGTGGATAGCCACTTTTCCCAGCACCATTATTAAAGAGGCAATCTTTCCTCCAATGTATGCTTTTGGCCCTTTTGTCAAAGATCAAATAGTTGAATGTGCTTGGGGTTGTTTCTGCATCCTCTGCTGTGTTCCACTGATCCTCATGTTTGTTTGTGTGCCAATACCATTTTTTTTTCCTTAATTGCTGAAATTTTGTAATATTTCAAGTCATGGATTATGATGCCTTGCACTTTGCACTTGTTAATCAAAATCATTTCTAACAATACACTCAATATTAAGAATAAATGACTAAGGAGAAAAGTGGACAATTATGAACTTAATTATCAAAATTATCTAGAAGCACAACTAATCAGCATGTGTCTAATATCAAGTGACTACCCACATGCGGCATGACTTTCACTCAATGACTCCATTAAATAATATGAAACAGAAAAATATTTTCTTTTTCTTTTTTTATTTTAAAGAGAATAAAAACAAAACAAAACAAAACAAAACAGAGTAAAACACAACAAAGCAGATCAGAATAGAACAGTGCAAGCAATACAGGTCTTCAAAACATAATGACAGGAAATTAACAATGGCTACCCTAGTGTCTCTTGTTTTCTTTGAAATGGTTGTTCATACATTCACACACAATAAACTCAAGCAAAACAATATAACATAAAACCAGATAAAACAAAAGAGTGAAAGCATTACAGGCCTTCAAATAAGACAATAGGAAATCAACAATGGCTACCTTAATGTTCTTTGTTTTCTTCAAAAAATCTGATCATATCTTCTCACATATTGCAATCAAGTAGTAGAAAACAGACTTCAACCAATCAAATCAAAGAATAAAAGCATTATTGGACTTCAGAACCTGAAGATATGAAATCAGCTATGGCTACCATAATGTCTCATTGTCTTCAATGTAGCTGTTCATACTTTGATGTTTAATAAAATCTGCTCTTGTAAACTCTTTCGGAATAGTTCTAAGCATGTATAAGCATATACTTGTACATCTATCCTTTCTGTGTTAGAGGCAGTAGCAGAACAAAGCACAAGAAGAACAAAAAACAATAAAGACAGATAAATAACAGTAATAAAGAGCCCAAAACAATAACAATATAGGCTTTTTAAGCAAAGTGATGGGAAGATACCAAAGGTTGTTATTTCATATAGTTGTCTTCCAGAGTTGCTCAGTTTACCAGGTATAGGCATACAGAATTGGTCCAGTCCTATGAATGTTAACTGTTTTTTTCTAAGAACTAATAAAATTAGTAGTACAATCATCTTATCTATCTTAAATATATATATACTAATTTATATCTTTTCTTTTCCCTTCTTTCATCTTTTTCCCTGAATTGTTTTAACCTTTAGAAGTGAAACAGAAAAATATTTTGAAATTTTAAATGAAAAAAAATAAATTTTAAGATGAAAATTGAAAGAAACTGGGAACACAATCACAGACAAATATCCAGGTAGGTTACCTCTCATTTTTTTATTGAAAAAGTAGGTAAACTTAGAATTTCTAACTTCCAGTTTTTCCTTCAATGAAATCAAAATTATGCCACCATATGTACAAATATGTGTCCTTCATGGAGAAATATGGTTTAATATTACCCAATAGGCCTCAAAGTGTGGTTCTTTATCTAAACATTGTTTAATGATAGGTCTTAATCTTGAAAGTCTAAATATTATTTTTTTTCCAGTAATTTGAGACCACACTCATCTCTCAGGAGCAAGCTCATATTGAATATTTGCCATCCTAGCTCCAGTCACCATCATTTATTGGCAAATTGTTATACACTGCCTATAAAGATGTTACAGTTGGAGTCAGCATCAGCATGGACTTTGGGGAAGGAGAACTAGAATCATCCTGCTGGAAACAATGCCATGTGCAGGCCGCTGTGGGAGCAGGACACCCAGATCCAAGCCTCTCCCTATGAGTCAGCATCAGCGTGCACTTTGGGGAGGGAGAGCTAGACCTGTCCCACCTGAAACAACTCCATGCACCGGCCGCTGCCTGGACAGAGACCTCCAGAGCCAAACCTCTCCCCGTGGGTCCCCACTGGTGGGGGGACGGTTAGATCCCAGCTCCTTCAGGCTCCTGGGCTGGCAAACAAAAGTGTCAGCCCCCTCCCCCAAGCAACTGGTGGTTCCAGAGAAATACAGGTGGTTCCAGAGAAATCTGGTGGTTCCAGAGAAATCTAGTGATAGTTATTAAGGTGAAATGCAATTGAAAGCCTGTGATGCTGTGGTGTTTCACTGACCTCACAGGTCTAGGGCCAGTGGTCTGATCATCTATCCAGAAGATAGCAGTACGCAGCATGGCATCTGGGTGGGAGGGGTCTCCTTCTGAGGGTGGTAGCCATTGTTGATTCCCTATAGTCTCACTCTGAAGTCTTATATTGTTTATTGTTTTGTTGGGTTGGCTTTTACGCTCTTTTGCTTTGTGTTATACCTGGTGACAATAGCAGCTATTTCAATGATAGTAAGATATATATGGTAGCCATTTTGAATTTACTGTAGTATTTTATTGTATCCATTGATTTGTTTTTACTGTTTTTATTCTATTCTCTTCTATTTGATTTTTACTGTGTCTGAAAGTATCTGCAGCTATTTTGAAGACAACAAAAAGGCATTATGGTAACTATTGTTGATTTTGTAATGTCGTAAAGTCCTGCATTACTTACTCTGGTTTGTTCTGATTGGTTTTATTCTGTTTTATTTTCCTTTGTTGTATCCTCTTTAAAATAAAAATGTTAAAAAACAAAGATGCTTACAGCCAATGGGGCCATATCTTAGCAGTTAGGAAAAGAAAATTCAAAGGATGTCGTTATATCAATAAAGAAAATATCCGAAGCCAGAGAACTACATCTAGTGAGTGCTCACTCTTCTGTCTCACTTGTCCCACTATGCTTCAAGAATCTGTTCATCCTAATCACTCTCAGAAGTGATCTTTCACCAGTGCAGCTCCATTAAATCCTCCCACCAATTGATTAGTCCCATATTAGTGACACAGAATAGTGGATTTCTTTTAATTTTTATCTTTTTACTGTGTGGTATGGAACTACCAGGTTTCTGTTTGTCTGTGAGTGTGGTATCATGTTTTTGGCATTCTCAGTATTCTTTCAGTGTCATGGTTGTCCCTTAATGAAATTACTTCTCTTGGTACTCTCTCAATCAACTATCCCCTACCCACATACTTCAGGGCAAGTAAGTGGCCTGTGTTCTCCCTTTTCTCCATCAATATCCTGGACTTCCTTTTCACTTTTATCCTTCCTTTTCCAAATTTTTATATTTCTTTGAAGTTATGTCTACCAAGTGGTAGAATGCTCTCCAACCTCCTTGCTGCAATTACCTATTGGCATCTGTCTCTCTCATCTATTCATACAGCACAATTGGCTCATGGCTCACAATCATCCCTGTTACATTTTTAGTCATCCCTCTTAGTGACACGGCTGTTCATGTAGCTTCTAAGTGTCCTGGGCTGGGGATTTTGCTCAGTGGTGCAGCACCTGCTTGTCAAGTGTGAGGTCCTGAGTTTGATTCCCAGCACCCAAAAATAATAAATAAATAAATAAATAAGTGTCCTGAATTTTTCATTTCCCCTGCCCTTTTGCCTTTCTCTTTTAGTCATGGTCTACCTCAAACACGTATGAATGCCCATAAACTGGAATCTGGCATCAACCAACAGGACACTAACATCTCCATTCAGAATTCAAATGTAAAATGCCCACCCCCCACAACAACTTGAGTCACTGTCCTTTCATTTCACTTACTCAAACACTTTCACTAACAATTTTTAGACTCACCATGGATTTTAATACACAGATGTTATTACTTCCCCTGACTCTCATTAAATTCTCCTACTTTCTTTCCCCTTACCGTAGATCTTAAATTGGATGGCTAATTCTTACAACTCCTTTGAAAACATCTGTGGCTCATTTACTCTTTTCTCTACAATGTTAATCTGGAAAATACCCAACTCACAGGAATTCAACTACATTCCCTTACTACACTTACACTAAAGACCTGAAAATTGCTAGAGAAGATCACAAAGCTGTATGAACTGGTGCCTTTGTATTTCATAATCTCAATCTTCAAATGAAATCTAAACTGTGTCCCATAATTTCTATATAGTTTTCTAATATACATTTCCCATTCTCTGAAATTTCTTTCTCTATCTTCAAAGCAGCCATCTTGTTCCCTCCAACACCCATCAGTTTAAATGAGACCACAGAAGTTACCAAGGACCAACACATGTTTCCATGACTAAATATCCCACTTTACCTGAGTATGCACCTTATTCCTTCTCTGTACAACAATCATATCCACTTCATATTTAGCATGATATTGATAAAATAAAGCTGTAATACTCAGTATCAGTCGGCTCATTTTCCCTCACCACTAGACAGTGTTTGAATAGATACTGCCAAGTTTTGCCCAATGATCACAACTTTTAAATGTCATTCTTCTTTACATAAGAAGCTGAATTCAGCATGATTAATGCTGCAATGTGAGTGCTTTTCTAATTTTAAGATGACTTTGCACATCTCTATTCTGATTTTGTTATGTACAGACCATGAAGTATAAGTTTTTGGTTAATTTTATTTCCAAGTTCTGTGCCACACAGAATTCCTAATTTTTTTTTTCAGATATGTAGGTAATGATTACTAAGTAGTCAGTTTTAGAAGGGGCTGAGCTGAGAGAGCTGGGTCTCACAGGACAGGACAGTGACACAAAACACATCTGTACTACCATAGAAAAAAAACCCTGACAGTCCAGAGAGAGAGGGGATCCAAGACCAGCAGTCAGATTTCCCACTGCCCAGTTCTACACTTAATGTT
>RJWT010014911.1:0-20769 GCA_004365215.1 Cuniculus paca
GGGGCCTCCAGTGGTGGTGGCAGCAGCCACGGAAGTGGCCCCAGCAGCTGTAGCAGTGTCCCCAGCTCGAGCAGGAGCAGGCCCTCCCGGATTCCACAGCCTGTCAGACACCACCCCCCCATGCTGGTCTCCTCTGCAGCCTCCAGCCAGGCAGAGGCAGACAAGATGTCAGGTATGTCCGCTCCCAGCCCCTCACTGCCTCCCCGCAGCAGCAGCCTGGCCCCCGAGGCTGGCCCTGGCCAGCCCAGCAAGCTCCCCGCAAGTGGAGACTCCGAAGGTCCTGAGCGGGAAGCAGAGCCCATCCCCAAGATGAAGGTGATGGAGAGCCCCAGGAAAGCCTCCGGGAATGCTTCTGGTGTGACCCAAGAAGGAACCGTTGCCAAGGACGCCCGGGGGAACCTGGGCCCGCTGCCCCTGGGCAAGCCCAGGCCCGGGGCCATCTCGCCTTTGAACTCTCCTCTCTCTGCCGCGTTCCCTTCTTCTTTCGGCAAGGAGCCCTTTCCCCCCAGCAGCCCCCTGCAAAAGGGGGGCTCCTTCTGGAGCTCCATCCCCGGCTCCCCCGCCAGCCGACCCGGCTCCTTCACCTTCCCGGGAGACAGTGACTCCCTCCAGCGGCAGACACACCGCCACGCAGTCCCCAGCAAGGACACGGACCGCATGAGCACCTGCTCCTCGGCCAGCGAGCAGTCCGTGCAGTCCACCCAGAGCAACGGGGTAAGAGCGCCAGGGAGCCTGCGCCCGCCCGCCCCACCGCCTCTGTCCCGCCAGCTCTTCTAAACCCCGTGCCGCCGGGGCTCTCCTGCATACTAACTCCAGCTCCGCAGCACTGCCCAGCCGCACTCGCCTCGGTGCCTGGCGCTGCCTGACAGACTGGCTGTGGCCTCTGGGTGCGGGCATGTCCACGCCGTGGCCAAGCAATCCTGTGACCGCAGCGCCCCTAACCCTCCGAGGACTGCGCACCGCGCCTGCTCTCGTCTCTACTAACTCGCTCCTCTCCTCGCTTTGTCCGTGTCTTCTTAACAAGAGCCGCAGATCGTTAACCTCCTCGGTGCAGCGCGCTGCGTCTTTGCAGTTTTCCAGCCAGCACAGTGTCTCGGGACTTGGTTCTCAGCCCTTGCCTTCCTCACTGGTTTTTCCTTTTTGGTTTGGAGTGGTCTTTTTCCTGCTGTCTACCTCCTGTTTAAATTGAAATCTATACACTTTAAGCTTTTTGCTCATTGCTTGGTTTTGCTCTTTTATGCCTTATTTTTGCAGCATTTTTGACTCATCTGATGAAAAATAACCCCTCAAGAAAACTTCCAACAGCAACTCCAAACAAACTAAGCTGGCCAAATGGGGGGAAGGAATCTCCCTGGTGGGAATATTTCCCCTGCACCCCAAATTTCGCTCTGGAGGAGAGACACTCGGCTCCTGCTCCTGGCTGCAGGCACAGGGCCTCAGGCCACAGTGGGCAGCGGTGCTCATGTCTGTCCGGCAGGGGGCGCAGCGCCCTATGGTGGGCGGGGCGTTCCAGCTCACTGCTGTCACTTACCTTTGTTCTCAAGCAGAAGGGTGGCTGTGCTGGGTCCCCCCATTCTGTGGCTTCCTCACTGTCCTCCAACTGTGTCCTCCATGGCAGATGGCCTGGCCCGTAACACTTTCCTGAAGGCATGCGTGAGTCAATAGAACTGTTCTAATGAGTGTTCATCACTTTATAAATTTCTAAATACATTTCCCTGAAAGGGTCCGTGTCTCTCTTTGTGTGTATATATAAACAAGTCTGCCTTTTGCATGTCTCTTCCCTCTGCACTTCTGTTAATTCCTTCTTTGGGTTGGCTTGATCTGAGCCTTTCCTCCTCCACTACATAATTTTGTTCACTGTATTTGAGGAAGAAATTCCGTGGGTCTCGATGGGTTTGTACTCTCAGAAGTAGGGGGCAGATGGCTCTGTAGTGGACGTCCCTCTCCTCTTCACTGTGAGTGCTGTGCAGCGCAAGGGAGCCCCCTCCTGCTAGATGGGAAGCGCTAGGTGGGCAGCGAATGTCCAAAGGCAGCTCCAGTTACGAGGCCAGGCAGACGGCCTGCCAGCACCTTGTCATCTGCCCAGTAAACAGGCATGGCCCAGCAGCCGTGACCATTATGAAGTCAGCCAGGTGACATCCCTTGAGCACACCGTAACCTGAACCCTTACCCAGGAAGCACAGGAGGAGTCTCCCCGGGCTCAGAACCTGTGCCTGCTATCTGTGGATGCTGCTGTGTAGCCACAGAGTGCCACTGCCCCGCTGCCCAGGCGTTTGCCTGCGTTGAGGCCCGGCTGCGGGGGGGACCCGCATGGTCCAGTGGCTTTAGGCTGGGAGAGTTGCCTTTAATTTCTTGTGTGGTGGGTAACCTGGAAAAGGAGACTGCCCGTGTTTTAGAGGAAACAAAGTGCCTTCCAGAAACGGCCTAAGGCCTGGGAAGACAGCCAGAGGACCAAAGGGAGGACCTGAAAGCATGCTCAGGAGTCCAGTGCTTGGGTTAAAACTAGCCACCCTTTGGACTCCATCTGAGCCGTCAGCCCCTGGCACAGCAGCAGCAGCAGAGCCCCCCATTTTCTTTGGCCTCTGCTCTGGAGCCGTCTCGGACAGCTCCTGGTCACAGGCAGGCTACTGTGCCTAACCCACAGCTCCAGCCCTTCTTCCCCTCTTCAGGTTCTGCTGAGAGCAGGGTGGAGTGAGCACAGAGCAACCCGGCCGTGCCTGTGACGGCCCTCGCTGCAGCCCTGTGGTCTGGCTTCTCTCTTGCCTGCCTCTCCCTGGCTAGGTGGCCCACGCAGACCCACTCACTTCCTGGCCTAAGTGGCTGATGGCCATGTCCAGTGGCAAGGTGCTTGTATTGAGGGAGACAGATTTGAGATGCCTAACACACAGCCTAGCACACAGGGAGATTTCGTTCAGAAAATACTAATAGCTGAGATTATTGTGGCAAAATATTCAAATTACGAGATGTAGCCTGTTACATTACGCAAAGCAGCTATGCCACAAAGATTTCTTGTTGACGTTTTATAGCACGTGTAGCTCTATAATCTCAAAACTGTTAGGTGTTACCATAGAAATCAAACTACTGAAGTACATGCTTACAGTATAAATTTGTATAAACGAGTGGCAGAGACCAGAGCCTGCCGTGCATGGCACCTCTTGAGCTAAAGCAGGGGCGCCCACAGGGACAGGGACAGGGACAGGAGCTGGCTGCTCCCTAGCAGAGGCACGCAGCACTGCCAGGTGCTGACTTCAAATGTTGACTGCAAGTAGGTGGCAGCTGTGGTCCCTGCAACCCAGGGCTGGTTCACTGGCTTTCCCAGGTTGGCGTCCCAGAGGAGGGCACGAGGCCTCTGGCTCGTCATCTCCCAGGAAGGCTCACTAGACCACAGCAGAGTGGGTGGGGTGCAGGTGCTCCCCTCCTGGGCATCCCAGAGCCAGCAGAGGCAGCTGAACATCCCACAGCACCGCAGAAGCTTTGAGAACAAGCTCACAGGAAAGGGGTACTGGATGCCATTTCCCACGTCCTAACCGGGCAGAGGGCATGGACGCAAGAGGTAGCATACGGCTTTCTCCTCCTCCCCTAGGACAGTAGGTCACTTGTTAAATAAGAGCCTGGGATGGATAACTGCTGTTTGTGTTCTGCACAGCAGCTCAGTTGGTTTATGGGTCTGGGTAGGTGGCTCTGAGACATCAGCTCTGCTTGGCTTTGCAGTCCTGCCTTTGACTGAGTCACCTAACCAGCACTGAGAGCCTGCTGTGTGTCAGTCACTGTGGCCTGAGAGATTGGGACCACGGGGGCCGCAGGATAAAGAAGGTTAGCGTTGCCACATGAGCCTCTTCCTGAAGGGTTAGTGGCTCTGGTGGGGCGTGATGCACACTGGGATCAGACAGACTCAGTAAGAGTATACATACCTACTGAGAGACATGGGAAAGGGGGCAAGTGAAACTGTTCATAAAAGCAGATGTACTGATCAGATATACTCTGCATTCTTTTTTTAAGTGAAAAATGTAGAAATCGGCCAGCCAGCAGCCTATAATCGTGGCATATGTGCTCCCAGTGAACATTTATCTGAAGAGTCAGGGCCTCTTCATTATCTGATCTGTCAGTGGGCTGAAGTGCTGCTCTCCAGCTTTTAAACTTAATGCTGAAGGCACCGTGACTGTTTGGGTTAAGAGTGACCCCCCCCCATGCCTGGGCATAAGGACTCTGCTACTCAGGAAAGCGTAGGAAAACCAGGCTGCAGAATTCATACTAAGCTTCCAGAGAGTCAGCCCTGCCCTGGGCTTTTGTTTTTTAAGCTTGTTTTAATCGCTGTCTGGAGAAATCCTGATTTTCAGCTATTGAAAGCACTGCACTAAGCTAGTGAGAAGAGAGTGAAAGGAAAGTTAGGTTGGCACAGTGGTGCACACCTACAGTCCCTGCACTCTGGAAGGCTGAGGCAGGAGGAGCAAGAGTTTGAGCCCAGCCTGAGCAACTTAGCCACTTAAGTGAGATCCTGTCTCAAAACTTAAAAATTTAAAAAGAGCTACAGATTTGTAGTTCAATGTGAAGGCCCTCAGGTCATTCCTTGCTACTACCAAAAAAAAAAAAAATGGAAAAAAGAAAAAGCAAGCAAGTTCCAAATGTCTTCCTGTTGGTCAAGTGAGCCTTGCTCTGGGTCCTGGGTCCTGGCGCGCACTGGCCAGCGGCCATTTGTTGTCAGATCTCATTTCAGTTCCCCTCTGCCTTTCTTTTTCCATCTGTCCCTCTGCAGAGTGAAAGTAGCAGCAGTAGCAACATCTCCACCATGTTGGTGACACACGATTACACGGCAGTGAAGGAGGATGAGATAAACGTCTATCAAGGAGAGGTCGTTCAAATTCTGGCTAGCAACCAGCAGAACATGTTTCTGGTGTTCCGAGCCGCCACTGACCAGTGCCCCGCAGCCGAGGGCTGGATTCCGGGCTTCGTCCTGGGCCACACCAGTGCAGTCCTCATGGAGAACCCCGATGGGACTCTCAAGTGAGTGCAGCTGGGGCCAGTGTGTGCCAGGGACCCCGGGTCAGTGCTCACCAGGCCGCAGGGAAAGGCTGTACGATCCCTTCCGTACTGCACTAAACAGCGTCCTAAAGAAAACTGAACCGGTGCTGGCTTCTGCAGATTTTCCCTTCCCTCGATCTCGCTAAAACGCCATCTGAGCGAGAGGCCAGCCGGATGGTTTCTGGGACTAGAGTGTCACAGGACTTCGTGACTGAGTGTCTTCCCCAGAAGACCAGACACAAGGAACCACGACATGGTCGTGTTGCTCCTCCCGGTGGCCGCGCCCCAGCCTGGTGTGCAGCCAGTGCTGCGCCGGCTCTGGTTGCCCGGGGCTGTCCCTGCTCCCTGGTGGCAGAGCGTTTGTTGTAGTGCCTTGCTCAGGAGTCCTGCTCTGCAGTGTGTAATGTCAGTCCCAGTAGCCGATGAGAAGGATCTGAAAGAAAAGTCCCGCCTTGTATTTGCTTTCCTCAGAATCCATGCTTGAGCCTGATACAGGGTTCTTCAGAGAAACCGACCCAGCAGCCCACGTGTATGGAGAGGGTCCCCACGCAGTGAGGGAGATGGGTGGGCCCGGGTGCCCACAGCGCACTGCTGAAGGGTGCTCGCTGCAAGGGAGGCCAGGCTGTCTGCCGAGTCCTGCCTTCAGCTGACTGGACGAGAGAGGACATTGGCTGCCAGTTAGAATGCTTGTCTCAAGCAGAAGCACTCAAAGTGCTTGACCAGGTGTTGGGACACAGGGAGGCCCAGCCAAGCTGACACTCAGCATTAACTGCCACGATTCATCTACATTTTCATCTTTAAAGCGTGATTTAAGAAGTTGTTGGTTGACCAGGCGTGGCTCACGCCTGTAATCCTAGCACTCGGGAGGCTGAAACAGGAGGACTGTTGTAAGTTCGAGACCAGCCTGGGCTACAAAGTGAGCCCAAGGCCAGCCTGACCTGCATAGCAAGACCCAGTCTCAAAAAGAGAAAGAAAAAGAAAAAAGTCGTTGGTTTCATCTCCCACTTGTTGCATACTGTAGGGAAGTGCTGTGGAGTGAGCACCTGCCAGATGTGGGACAGGCGTAAACTCACAGCGTGTTCTTTTCCTCTCAGGAAGTCAACGTCTTGGCACACAGCACTCCGTTTAAGGAAAAAATCTGAGAAAAAAGATAAAGACGGCAAAAGGGAAGGCAAGTTAGAGAATGGTTATCGGAAATCTCGGGAAGGACTCAGCAATAAGGTATCTGTGAAGGTGAGAACGGGGAGCCCCGGGCACCGTCACCGGGGGCCAAGAGGGTGCAGGCCTCGCTGGGAACGGCCTCCCCCCATCCACCTCCGCCCCCATCCGGGGCCTCCGCAGTGGGCTTTTGGAGAGTGTGCTGGCTGGGCCAGGGGCACACGAGGCCCCACACACAGCGAAGGTTTCAGGAGGAGGCAGGGTGCCGAGGAGCTGCGGCTCGGACTCCCTTGTTCCCGCTAAGGCGGGAGGGGAAGTGACCGGGTGCAGGCGCAGGCTCAGTAGCTCCAACTGATTTCCTTGGGCGCCTCAGCCAGCTTGACTCCCGCTGGTCAGGTCGCCTGAAACCTGCGGGAGTTTTGCCTGGAGGAAAAGAAAATACCTCCTCATGGGACCCCAGGTCAGGAGCCTGGCCCGGCAGTGAGAGGTGGTGTGTTCTGACGAGCCCTGGGAAGCCAGGCGGTGCTTCTTCTCGTCCTGCACAGTAACTGTAGCCCTGGCATCAAAGCGGTCTACTTGGAAATCGCTGGTGCTTTTGGTTAATACCTGTTTCCCATCTCCGTTTCAGCTTCTCAATCCCAACTACATTTATGACGGTGAGTTCTGCCGCTCTTCTCCAGTTTCAGGGTCTCAGGGCTGCGGTGTTTTGGGGCTCTCGAGGCAGCCCCAGGAATGGGTTTCCTGTAGCGCTCTGGGCTCGGGCAGCAGCTTAGCTGCTGGGTAAGTCGGGGTGCTTCGGGCGTGGGAGGAGAGGCGGCCAGGCTGACTGGCCCCATCCCTTGCAGTTCCCCCGGAATTCGTCATCCCGTTGAGCGAGGTCACATGTGAGACAGGGGAGACCGTTGTCCTTCGATGTCGCGTCTGTGGCCGGCCCAAGGCCTCAATCACCTGGAAGGGCCCTGAACACAGCACCTTGAGCAGCGACGGCCACTACAGCATCTCCTACAGGTGAGGGGCGACCCTGGCTGGGAGCATCGGCCTCCCACACAGCAAATGGCAGTGGCCCCTTGTGAAGGTGCCCAGGGTGTTCAGCCTTGGTGACAGCCATGTTCTCCTGTGTGGCAGTGACTTGGGGGAGGCCACTCTGAAGATCATCGGTGTGACCACAGAAGACGACGGCATCTACACGTGCATCGCCGTGAACGACATGGGTTCCGCATCATCGGCGGCCAGTCTGAGGGTTCTAGGTGAGCTTCCCGCGCAGGCAGCACCCCTCCGCTGCGTGTCCCGGAACCTGGGGACCCCCTGCAGGAGAGGTGCGTGCTGGCACAGCACAAGGCACGCTCCTGCCGGCTCTGCACAGGAGCACGGGCCCTGGGGACTCCCATTCCTGGGAGGAGCGCGACAGCAGCCACCACACAAGGTGCCACCGTGCTCCACCCTCACTCAGAACGCATTCTTCCGCCAGGCGTCCAGCTGGGGGTGGAACTGGTCCAGGGAGGTTTCGTGAGGAAAGCGTGGGAAGGAAAGGTGTGTCCACCCTGCCCCTCCCACGCGGACCTGCTCACAAGGCTCTGCTCCCCGGGCATCCACAGGAGGACGCCCCCAGGGCCTTCAGCCAGCGCCCCTCAGCGCCAGCCTAGGCCTCACTGAACTTCTTGGAGTTTCCTGGGCGGGTTTCAGAAGGCAGCGGGTCTCACTTGGCCTTTGACCTCCCTCTCCAGAAGCTGCAAAACAGCAGCGGAGACTCCTCCATCCTTCTGCTGCTCCAGTGTGAGCAGCTCTGTATAGCAGCAAATAAAAAGCCCACCTCAAAGATGACAGAAAGCCGGGCACACACCTGTAACCCTGGCACTCGGAAGGCTGAGGCAGGAGGATCCCTGTGAGTTCAAGGCCAGCCTCAACTACAATGCGAGACCCTGTTTCAAAGAAACAAAAACAAAGATGAAATAAGTTGTAGAGTGCCCTGTGTGTGATCACTAAGCAGATTTTGTTTAGAACTCTGTCCCATATATCTTAACCCCATATATTTAACTTCATTAAATCAGAGAAAGGACGAGCTCTGATTTTTGGGTCATGCCATGAAAAAGAACCGTCTTGAATCTGAGAGTAAGGAACCGCTGATTCTTCTAAATTTTAATAGATCTCATAGGAGTTATATAGTTCGGTATTTTTTAATAAATCAGTCTTGAAAGAGTAGTGACTTGACTCCAAGACTTCACACCTTGGAGATGTGAGCGGGAAGATAATGGGGTATGTGAGCATTTCTGTCACAAAACCCATCTGTGGCCCCTCGAGGTCTTCAGAAGAATGTCCCGCGGGCTGTATTCTGGTGGCCGTCCTGTCTCCAGCTGGCCTCTGAGGAGCCGTGTCGTTTGCAGTCGGGTCTCTGGGGTGTTAGTTTCCAGCAGTGGCTCCCGTCTGTCTGTAGAGCGGGTGTGCGCCGCGCTTCTGAGTTCTCTCCGGCCCTGCTGCCGCCCATGCCCCAGCTGCTTTCTCAGCTACCTGGGAAGCCCAGGCTGAGCACGGCGACACCAGCTCAGGACAGGAGTGGCACAAGCACCTCCGCACTTCAGTGCAACTGCAGGCCCGATGCCAGGTTCGGGGCGATGAGCGAGAACAGAGGGCAGGAGCCGGACGGGGCCCCATCAGGGCGGCAGTGTGCGCTGGAGAGGACGGGCCGAGGTCACTGGGGAGCCATTCCTCGGCTGGCCCAGGGTTGGTGTTTATGTCGGTGTACTTCTCTGTGTGTAATGTCTGAGTGAAAATGTGTATTTAACAAAAGCAAGGAAGCCTAGAGGAGAAAAATTGTTATCTTCACATAGGTAAAACTTAGTATTTCTTTTGGCATTTGGTAATTTCTCAGAATTTCCTGAGTGCAGTCAGTAACTTTTTCTAAGCGAGACCCTCAGCAGTGCTTCTCCCACGACGGAGATGGCAGCCTGTGGGTGCCGGAGTGGCACAGCTAACATTAGCAGCCTCACCCGGAAGGCCTTGCGGGGAGCAGGCAGGGGCGCACGGGGAGACCAGGCCGGGAGTGTGAGGGCTCTGGAGAGGGACGCATGGGTGCTGTGCGTGCAGGGCAGGTGAGGGCCCAGAGGTGTTCGGTGGAGCGAGGCGACCGCGCTAACAGAGGCCCAGTGCGGGGCCGCCGAGACTCCTGGGAGCCCGGCAGGCAGAAGCTGCGCTTCCAGGGCTGTGTGGCAGCTGAGTCCCTGGGTCACTCACCAGCAGCTTAGTGATCCTTTTCGGGGAGAGGACAGCAAGAATGCCTTGTTTCCTTTTGGACATTACGGTACTACGTTCAGCACTGAAGAGTGCTTTTCAGTCGGCACTCACACAGTAACGTTTACCCTGCGTTTGCAGTCTGTGTGACTTGTGAACCCTGTAAGGCCCGCAAGCAGTGAGTAAAGACGGAGCTCCTGGTTCCCCTGCCCGTGACAGAGGCGACCTTCTGAGGCCAGGAGCCCGGTGGCCTTCAGGAACAACACGGGAGCCTGGGGCAGTCTCACATTTCCTACCAAGTCAGTTTTAAAAAATAAAAGTAGGATTAATTTTGCTAGCATTTAATTTCATCCAGTATATCCAACACGAGACAATCACTCAGCCTGATTCTGCGAGTTATTTATGAACCGTTCCACCTTCAGTGCGGATGCTGAGGCCATAGTGACACGCATGCTGGCTCCCACGGCCCCTCAGATGCCCAGGGGTAGCGCAGGGCAGGGATGCTCAGGGGAGGTGCTGCTCTTCTTGCAGGTCCAGGGAGTGACGGGATCGTGGTGACCTGGAAGGACAACTTTGACTCCTTCTACAGCGAAGTGGCTGAGCTGGGCAGGTAGGACGCGAACCCGGAGCCCCTCCTGAGAGTGGTGAAAGCTGTAAGGCGGCCTGTGCGCACAGACTGCGTGGCGGGCCCCTCGCGGCGGTGGGCATGCCCGGCTCAGGTGGGAAAGGGGAGCGGAGCAGCTGGGGAGAGTAACAGGCCAGAAAGAAGCTGTTCGCAGCTCGGGTTCCAGGGAGAACAAGACCCTGCTGCCGCAGGTACAGGCTGTCCCTTGATAAAGTGACCTGGCTTCCCGCCTGCCTGCGCGTCCGGACAGCACTAGCTGGGCACCACCCTGGGCAGCTTCAGAAGAGTCACCGACTGCTTCGTTCTCGTGGATCCCCCAAGGAGAGGCTGGCCATGCCCTTGAGGTTTCAGTTCTGCATGGAGATTTAAAGGAATTACACCATTGTTAGTGTTGGCATTTTCCTGACCAAACTAAGAGAGATTTCAACATAGAGGAGCAGAGGCATCCGGGGCCAGGCAGCTCCAGTCGAGTCTGGCAGTTCCGTGTGGCTGTGTGACCAATCATACCCCCCTTGCCGTCTCACCAGTCGCAGTGTGCTCCTCGAAGTGCTGCGGGTCGGCTGGGCAGGCACTCGTCCGGCACACCCATGCCTCTCTCGAATACTTGGGGCCCGTCAGGGCTCCGTCACACACACACTCACTGGGCTTCTTCACATGGTGGGGGAGCCACTCCAGAAGGGCAGACGCAGAAGCTGCAAAGCCTGTGAAGGCCCAGCCTCAGAGGCCACAACTGCACCTCCTCCAGCGCCTGGTTACCGGGAGGACTGAGAGGAGCGAGGGAGGAGTACTGCAGCATCTCCTCTCAGTCCCGCGTCCTGCGCCACCCTGCTCTGTGCAGCAGGCTCGGGCCTGAGGTCCCAGATCTTCTAACCCAGATAGGGTTCGGGCGCAGTGGGGATCTGGGTGCGGGTCCCTGGGGGCAGCTCCAGAGGCCCTGGCCACACTGGCCTGTTCACTGAAGTGGAAGTTGCCTGGTGGGGTGGGGCTCTCGCACTCTGGCTTCTGCGCACTGACAGGTCAGCAGGCCACCGAGCCTGTGCAGACCAGGCCAGCGAAAGGGAGGCCCCCTCCCAGAGTGTGGTGAGGGTGTGGGCATGGACAGGGCTCTGGCCTTCTTAGCACCCGGCCCTCCCCGGTGTGACCAGGAACTGGCACACTGCCCCACAGGTGGCCTCCTACCCAGTCCACGGGGAGCAGCGTCTTTCCTCTTGTCACACTTCTGAGTCCCCTGACAGTGAGCTTCTCAACTTCCTGCAGGGGCAGATTTGCCGTTGTTAAGAAATGTGATCAGAAAGGAACCAAGCGAGCAGTGGCCACTAAGTTTGTGAACAAGAAGCTGATGAAGCGTGACCAGGTCACCCATGAACTCGGCATCCTGCAGAACCTCCAGCACCCCCTCCTCGTTGGCCTCCTCGACACCTTTGAGACCCCCACCAGCTACGTCCTCGTTTTGGAAATGTGCGTCCTCACCTTGCTTTCCTTTCCATGCTGTTGCTTGTCTTCTTTTTGTTCTCTAAGAAGGTTAGAGACTGGGTTTTTGGAATTCACAAAAGGTCTAAGAATTAAATTAACTCCAAGACTGGGGTTTTAGAACCTCTGGTCATGGGAGAAGATGGACCGTCTTCACCCTGAGCTATCCCAGGCTCCTGCTCCGTGCTGAAGACCCCACCATGGTGGGCAGCCCGAGGCCAGGTGACACCCGGCACCTGCTCTGAGGGCCAGGTGTGCTTGGGGCTGGAGGGGGCCCACTGAGACCTGCTGTGACGGCCCCTTCTGGCATCAGCTCAGCCCCAGGCCGCCCTGCCTCAGGGCTGCTGCCCAGGAAGCCAGTTGCGGGGGAGGACCAGCGCACCTGCCCCCAGAGAGAAGGGCCAGGCACGGACGCTGCAGCCAGAGCAGCCTCTGTGGCACCCATCACACTGTCCTGTGGGATCCCAGAGAACCAGGCAGCTGCCAGGAGGAGTCGTGTGTGAAGGCTGTGACCCTGGAGAAATGCTTTCCACTGGCGTTTTCCTCCTGGAGATGAGCTCTCTGGAGACCTGGCTGTCACAGGTGCTAGGGCATCTAGTGGGCAGAGACCCGGGTGCTGCTTCCCTCCTACAAGGCACAGGACAGTCCCCCAACCAGGAAGCAGTCACCCTGCCCAGATGTCAGCTGGCAGTCTGAGAAACCCTGTCCCACAGCTTTCTAATCTCTGTGAAACATCTTTTTAAAGCCCATATTTCCCCTTTTTGGGGAAAATCAATTCATGCCTTTTCTTGTGTAGGGAGAATAGGATGGGTAGGACGACCACCACAGTGTCACCCAGGAGCAGATGCATCGAGGTGGCGGGCTCAAGACAAGCCCCCGCCTGCAGGGGCACCCTCACAGCCCTGCTCCCAGGGTTGTTTCTTGTATTCTTTTTCTCCACAAAGTTAAAAATGCACCCACACACTGCCCTTCACAGGGCAAGGCTGCACAGGGTCCAGGCAGCCCCAGGTCCAGACTGGCCACACCCTGCTGGTAGCGCTGGCCCAGGATGACAGCGGGGTCTCAGGAGGGCCTGTCCACCCACTGCAGCTGAAACTTCCTAGCAGCCGGGGGCCAGCTTTCCAGCCCCTCTGCCGAGCAGCGCGTCACACAGCAGGGGGAGCACCAGCCCCAGAGGCCAGGCAGCGTGTGTGGAGGACGAGCCAGTGGCCCCAGCTCCGCCTCTCACTGCCTCATTTCTCAACCTTGGTGCCTCCAGAATCCAACTTCTGTGCAGGGTTGTGGGGCTCAGACGCAGTGACATGTGAAAGAGCTGGTGTCCAAGCCAGGCCCTGCCTTTGAGCTCCAGACCTGGGGCTCCTTTTCGGAGGGAGCTTCATAACAGTGAACAAGAACTGTCACTCGAGCCTTTGGCAAAAATCTCCAGGGTCTCAGTTTCTGGTCTGAAGCTTCAGTGCTATCAGCTGTCAGACCTTCTTACTAGAAAGTTAGTTTGACCTCACCATACAGAATTAATTTTCATACCAAATAAGTAATGCATTGATTACTCCTACTTACTAGACAGACAGGTGGCCAGTCTTCCTATAAGTTTATTTTGCAAACAGAGGGCAGCATAGGCCAGTGTTCAGATAGGATCCGTTCACCGCCAGCTCCTGTGCTTAGCAGCGTGGGGCCTCGGGGAGGTTCTGTAGCTTCTCTGCCTGGGCTTTCTCCTCCGTAAGGGAGGAACAGTGAAGTGCACTGCTCAGGGAGTACCGAGGGTTAAGTGAATTTTCTGGGCTTTTAAATCTAGTACACAGTAGCACTGTGTGTTTTTTAAATATTAGAAGTCAGTCGCAGCCAGGTGTAGTGGATCACGCCTGTATCCCAGCTACTCAGGCGAGGCTCAGAGTTTGAGACCAGTCTGGGCAATGTAGTGCGAGCTTGTGTCAAAATAAACAGGGCCGGCCCTCTCGCTCAGCGATGGAGAGCTCCCCTGCTGGGCCTGGGGCCCCGGGCTCAATCCCAGTACTGGGAAAGAGAAAGAAAGGGGTGGGGGGAGTTATTCTTATGCAGGAAAATTTTGAGCCCAGCATTAAACACTGCATCATTCTATTGTCTGGCTCTTTACTATATGATCTCATCCTGTCTTCACATGACCATTTTACAGATGAGGAAACCAAGGCTCGAGGTGAGGTAAGTTAGTCTTCCTCCCTGCACCCGGTGGCTCCGGAATGCCTGCTGGGTACTAGGCACTATGCAATACTTGGAGCCGTTCCTCCCAGGACAGGGCCAGGTGAATCCCTCTCCACCACCCGGTTCCCTCAAAATGGGTGCCTTGTTCCCCACTTTCATCTTCACAGTGAAACTCAGAAGAGCTGCCCTTACTGCCTAGTGATGCCGTTAATGACGATGCAGTCCAGAAATACCCGTGAAATCTTGGCAGTGGTCCAGTGTGTTCGTCTCTTACAGCCTGCAGACGTCAGGAAGTGGAAGCACGCCATAATGACGCCCCATTCCTGCTCTTTAGGGCTGACCAGGGTCGCCTTCTGGACTGCGTGGTACGATGGGGAAGCCTCACTGAAGGGAAGATCAGAGCGCACCTGGGGGAGGTTCTGGAAGCCGTCCGATACCTTCACAACTGCAGGATAGCACACCTGGACCTAAAGGTCGGCAGACCCAGGGCTGGACCAGGCGGGGCTGACCATGCCTGGCTCCCACGCGTGTTGTGGAGCTCCCGTCCAATTCTGTCCTCCATAGCTCCCCAGGGGTGGGGGACCTGGGGGAAAGGAGGGAGGATGGAGAGGAATTGAACACTAATTCCCAACTGTTTCTAAGGGTTGCGTTCAGAGATACACAGTTAGTAAAGTGCGAGGTAAACCTGTCAATCTTCTAACACTTCACGAGGCTTTTAGAAAGTTCCTTTGGGTTTTGCTGGCTTGGTATGGGACCAAGGTCAGTGGTGACGTAGAAAGGGAAGAGAGTGGGACTTGTAGTGCTGGGAGAACTGAGCACCCAGTTTCCTGCTTGACCCTTAGATTTCCAGATGGAGCTGCACAGATGCCTTCTCCCTCTGCAAGGTTTCTGACGATCATTGGGTTGGTTTCAGACAAGGGATGTTTGAGATGACAGCTGTCTTGTTCTGTGTTCTAGCCTGAGAATATCCTGGTGGATCAGAGTTTGGCCAAGCCAACAATCAAGCTGACTGACTTTGGAGATGCTGTCCAACTCAACACTACCTACTATATCCACCAGTTGCTGGGGAACCCCGAGTTTGCGGCCCCTGAAATCATCCTCGGGAACCCTGTCTCCCTGACCTCGGACACATGGAGTGTTGGAGTGCTCACGTACGTGCTTCTCAGTGGTGTGTCCCCCTTCCTGGACGACAGCGTGGAAGAGACCTGCCTGAACATTTGCCGATTAGACTTTAGTTTCCCAGATGACTACTTTAAAGGAGTTAGCCAGAAAGCCAAGGAGTTCGTGTGCTTCCTTCTGCAGGAGGACCCTGCCAAGCGTCCCTCGGCTGCGCTGGCCCTCCAGGAGCAGTGGCTGCAGGTGGGCAACGGCAACAGCAAGGGCACAGGCGTCCTCGACACATCCAGACTGACCTCCTTCATTGAGCGGCGCAAACACCAGAATGATGTTCGACCTATTCGTAGCATTAAAAACTTCTTACAGAGCAGGCTTCTGCCTAGAGTTTGACCTGTCTTGAAGTTCTCTCTCATTCTCTTTCACCTGCCAATCAGCTGTGGATTTGAACTTTGAAGAGGAACAGAAAACAACCTAACTGACCAGCTGCCGATCCGTTCATCGTGTGAAGTTGCGTTCCAAGCGAGCTGTGCCTCACAGCGCTTGGACTCAGCTGTGAGCTGCGCTGGGGTGGAGGACCTTCAGTTACACTCTGCCAAGGCAGAGATCGCGTTGCTGTATCACAGTATTTTATTCAGGTTTCTGCAAAAAATAAAAAATAAAAAGATACTTTTTTAAACGAACATGGATAGAATTTTGCAAATTTAACATTTTCAAGATTTATTCAAGGAAACAAAATGCCTATGTTCAACCACTGGTGTTAACGAACAAAACAAAGACACTGTGCATCTCTGGGGAAGACACCCAAGTGACGGCCACTCCCCCAGCCCCGGCGAGCACCCCAAGTCCACCTGGCACTGAGCTTTTCCAGCCGCCTCGTCTGCACGCCTCTCACAGGGGCACCAGACTTGGCTTCTGAAACCTCAGTGCATTCAACCTCAGACTTTTGCATAAAACAGAATGAATCGTTTTGCTCTGATGAAATGTAGGCCTTACTTGTATATAAGACTGTTCCTGCCTTCCGTCTGTCACCCCCACCCACCTCCCTTCCCACCTGCCACCCACCACCTGGACCCTCCTCTGGGGTCCACGGGCCTACCAGTTGATGGCGACCTCAGGTCGGGCCCAGCCCCGCCGCCCCATTCCTGCCCCAAGCCATCACTCGGATTGTGGAGCAGAATACAGTCAGATGAAAATACTGTAAATGCACTCATTGGGGGTTTTTTGGTTTTATTTCATATCATGTGCAATGTTGTGGCTTTAACATTTTATGCAACTATTTATGAAGACCTCTGTTGTACCTGTAATAAATATATAGAAAAAGCACATACTTCGTACAGTGAGCTTTATGGTTTTGTGTGTGTGTGTGTGTTGGGGGAGGTTGTCGTAGCCCTTTGCCACCAGTGCAAGGAGTCTTAACTCTTCGTGAAATTTGTCAGTTTTGAGGACTGTAAAAAGTGATTTCATACTCTGAATATAAAACTGGATAATAGGGTAATGTTTTAAAATGTATTATGCTATTATTCAGAATGCCAAAGTATTATTTTTTTTCCCAAAATCAGTCTGGACATTTACTACTTTTTAAACTTTTTGACATTCAACTTTCTGTATAAAAATTGGCTGGATTTTGAGCTTTTGGTAAGAAATTAAAGCCAGTTAAGCACTGGCCGCCCTGAGGCTGGTACCCAGTGCCCGTGTCACTGTGGCAGAATTAGCGCCGGTGCGGGGCGTCCTTCCAGCAAGAGGCTGGGCTTCTGGGCGCGCCTGGACTTCTCTGCTGTTTTTTTATCTTCCTCACGTGAAGTACACTAAGGAGACCAGCCTGCTTCCCAAGCGGCCGGCGTCGGGGGCTTGAGCCATAAACCGGCATGGTTGCGCTTCGCAGCTTCAGTGTATTTTATTTATTCTTTCGTTGGATTTTTGTTTGTTTCTTCTTGTAAAATTGTACAGACACTTTTTAAAAGAAATTGGATTCAGAACTGGATGTGTATCCGTAACCTCATAACTTTTATTTGTGTATTGTTTCTTTTATTATTTCAGTTAAAATTTTTACATGATTTTGCATGTATATTTCTTTGTACAGAGACCTTACATGTTTACACGGTATGATGTAAATATTTTATTTTGCCATCAGTTATTTTAAACAATTAAACATATTTGCCTGATTTTTGTGTTAGTTCTTTTATTTAAATTGGTCACTATTGAATGAGAGATCGCCCAGGGGGAGACTAAAGCAGAGCCCCCTGCTGGGGGGAGAGGGCAAAATATTCTGGGCGGGGTCCCTTGGGGAAGCTGGTGTGGATGGTCGAGCTGTAGTGCTCCCTGCTTTAGGGAGAATCAAGGCAAAGCGAAGAGCTCTTCGTTCTGGCCTCAGAAAAGTGTTCATCGTCACAGGGGCAAGAAGATGAAGTACCTAGGTTCAAGCACCAAGTTACAAATGAAAAGGCAGCACTGCAGAGAAGACCTTGGGGTCCCCTGGTTCCAGGATATTTGCAGCCTCTGTCCCCTGGGTCTGATGCTGCGGGGCTGTGAGGCCAAGTGTGAGTTCACTGCCCTGCTGGTCCCCCTTGCTGACCGTAGGTTGTCTTTCCTGAAGACCCTTTTGATTCTTTCGTTCTTTCTTTCTGAGGCAGTGACTCACTCGGCACTTTGAGAAGAACAGGTTTGCATGTTCCAAAACCCTGAAGAGATGACTGCTCAGGGTGTGGGAAGCTGATGGGTGAAACGGGTCCCCCTGAGTCCCAAGGGGACCCGCAGGCTGGTGGATTCGGGATGGAAAAGAATTCAAGGTGAGTTCCAGTCCACCCTGCCGCAGAGTGTCCAACCTGCCAGGTTGTGGTGTTTTCCTTTTAACTGCACCCTTTCTGGCATAGCTATTCTTGTAAGATTAGCCAAGCACATGTCAGTGGTCACCAGATTTGTTTTCACTCAAATAGCAAGATGTTTTACATTCTGCATGTTACTGTTAATCAATCTTTTAAATCCATGAATGCCCTTTACCCTGAGGGGAGGGTAGGGAAGTAGAAGTCACCAGGATTTAGCAGAATTATAAATATCATGGGAAGTGTTGTTAGCAGGGAAGATCATACACCACTGTGCATTTTTGAGACCTAACAGTGGAGACAAAAATAATTGTGGAACTGGTAAAATAATTGTCAGATTTACTGCGGGAGGTGGAACTTACAGAAATAAAGTATACTAATCTTAAGTCACTTGCTCAATAAAGTTTATAGCTATAACGTATACACCTGTGCTCATTGCTCAAATACAGAGCATTTCCATTGTCCACTGTCCATTTCCCCCAGAAGGTCCTTCCCATGCTGAGGCAGTCGCTGCTGATTTCCATCACCCATGGATGTTTGCTTTTGAACTTCATGTAAGTAGAACCGTGTAATACGTACTTTTTAAATGAGGATAAATGTATTATTTTGAGATCATTGTAGATTTTCATGCAACTGTATGAAATGTACCCTGCGTCCAGTGATCACATTTTGAAAAGGGTAAGGGGATATCACAACCAGAATATTAACATCAGTATGGGCAAGATGTGGAGTATTTCCCTCCCCACGAGGACCCCCACTGTTGCCTTTTGATAGCCGCCTCAACCTCCCTTTTGCCACTGTACCCTTTTACCTGCAACCAGCCCTTTACCCATCGCCCGTTTCTATAATCTCGTCATTCTGAGGGCCTGGATAAAAGGAACCGCACAGGGTGTACCTTTGGGGCATAGCCTTGTCACTGAGCATGTCTTGGTTGGATGTATCAGTAGTTTTTCCTTTATGTTCACCAGCAATATTTCATGGTGCCAGTGTAACACAGTTTAACCATTGACCTGAAAAGACACCCGAGGTTTTCCAGCTTTTGGCTGTTAGGAGTAAAGCTTCTATGAATATTAGTGCAGTGTTTTGTGCAAACGTAAAAGCTTTCATTTCTCTGGGATGAGACCAGTGACAGGTTATTTTGTGCTTACATATCAAATCATTTAAGGATTGCTGAACCGTTTTTCAGAATGACTGTACGCTTTCGCTTTCCACGAGCCATGCGTGAGTCTTCCGGTTTTTTACGCCCTCACTGGCATTTGACAGTGTCGCTGTTCTTTCTTTGGCCATTCTAACAAATGTGTAATGCCTGATTGTGGTTTTCCTTGGCATTTTCCCTATGGTTAATGATACAGAACACCTTTCTGAGTGTTTATACTTGCACACCTGTGTATCCTCCTCAGTAAAATATCTCTTCATGGTTTTTGCCCTTTTTCTTGTTGGACTGTTTTGTTGTGGTTTGGTTTGTTTTTGCACTGCTGGCGGTCAAATCCAGGGCCTTACGTGTGCTAAGCAAGCTCTGTACCACGGAGCGACACTTGGATTCCCAGATTGCTTGGTTTTTAGTTGTTGCGTTTGAACATTCTTTATTTAATGTACACACTAGTCCTTTGTTGGAGATGTGATTTGCAAATCCTTGCTACCTTTCTGTAGTATTTTCTTAACAAGATCTCTCACAGAGTAAGAGTTTTAAATTTTGATGAAACCCAGTGTTTCATGGATCAAGCTTTTGGTGTTGAGTTTAGGAACTCTTTTTACCTAACCCTAAATTGAGGGAGTTTTCGTATAGTTTTTTGTTTGTTTGTTTGTTTGTTTGTTTTCTAAAACTTTTTAAGTTTCACATACTACATTTAAGTCTATGGTCCATCCTGAGTTAATTTCTGAATAAGGTGTGAGGCTTAGGGTGAGAAATTTCTGTTATTGCTTTCATTTTGTTTTGTTTCACTTATTTATTGAGTGATTAATTGATTGATCACTTGTATATAAGTGTCCAAAAAAATTTTTAGCGCTATTTGTTAAGCCTACTCTTTTTTGATGTCAAAAACATTTCAGCCTGTTTATATAGGTCCATTTCTTCTCTGTTCCGTTGATCTACTTCTTCCTCTTACCAGCCACAGTCTTGATTACTGTAGCTATTCAACAGACAGGTAGACTCACCCTCCCATTGGTTCTTCTTTTTCAAAATTGTCTTAACTACTCCAGTTCTTGTGCCTTCCCATATAAATTCCAGAATAGTTTTATCTATGTCTATAAAATATTTCTTGGGATTTTTTTCTATTTGTCAACTTGAGGAAAATTGATGCTTTTACCTTGTTGGGGTTTCCAGTCCCTAAATATAGTATGCCTCTATTTATTGAGATCTTTTTTTTCTCATCATCTTATAATTTTACAAATTCTTTTCTATGTTTGAATTATACTTAAGTATGTTCTTTTAAAAAATTGTGAACATATTTTTAATTTTGATATCCATGTATTTATTGTTACTACACTAGTCCAAAAAACTAATTTTTATTTATACTTCTAATTTGCATAAATCACTAATTCTAGGGCTTGAGATTTTCTATACAAGCAATCTGAAAATAGAAACAGTTTTCTTTCCTCTTCTATCAGTATGGTTTTTCTCTTGCTTGCTTCTTTCACGGGCTGTAACTCCCCAGTTTTGAGTTAAACAGGAGTGGTGAATGAAGCAGACATCCTTCTCTGGCTTCTAGTCTTTGGCAGGAAAACATCAACCTTTTAGCTTTTTTTTTTTTTGTGGCACCGGGGATTGAACTCACAACCTTGCGTTTGCCAGGCAGGCGCTTAGGCCGCTGAGCTAGATCCCCGGCCTTGGTGTTTTTGAGACAGGGTCTCACTATGCCGTTCAGGCTGGCCTTGAGCTCACTTTGTAGCCCAGGCTGGTCTTGAACTCACAACGATCTGCCTGTCTCAGCCTCCCGAGTGCTGGGATTACAGGCGTGAGCCACCATGCCTGGCTCGACCTTTTACCATTAAGCCTAGTGTTAGCTGAAGATTTGTGTAGCTGCTCCTCAACAAGGCAAGCATGCTCTCCTGTTTCTGTTTTTGAGTGTTTTTATCATGACTGAATGATGAGTATTGCTGAGTGTTTTTTCAATTAATATAATTTTTCTTCTTTAGCCTATTAATGTGGTTAATTTTGAAATA
>RJWT010014912.1:0-20764 GCA_004365215.1 Cuniculus paca
TTCTCTTTCTTTCTCTCCTTTCTTTCTTTCTTTCTTTTGCTCCATTTTTATTTCCTTCCTCCCTTTCTTCCTTCCACTCTTTCTTTTCTTTTTATCCCTTCCTACCTTCCTTCCTTTTATAAGGAAACCAAATTTAGATCATTTTTGTAAGATTTTCGTTGCACGTAAACCAAATTCAGATCATACTTTTTGTAAGATTTTAGTTGCACAACAATGCTATTAACTATGGAAACAATGTAGTGCCACAAATCTCTGCAACTGAAAGTCTTCATCTTGCACATCTGAAATGCTATTCCCTTTGAACCACAGCTCTTCACTTTCCCTTCTCCCAAGCATCTGGCGATCAACATTCTACTCTGTATTTCTACTTAGTTTAACAAAAATAAAACTAAAAGCAGGATTGTATAGCAGTTTTCCTTTATTAAGGACAAAAATAAACCAAAAAGCAGGATTATATAGCATTTGTCCTTTATTATGGCTTGTTTCTCATTACTCATCCCTAAAATGTCCCCCTGGTATGAGTACTCATGTTGGTATCAGTACTTCCTTCTTTAGTGTTGAATAATAGTCTATTTTACCTAAATATCTTCATTGCAGCATATAGTTGCAAGGTAATATAGCAAAGGCTGAAGGAGAATCTGCAGTAACTTACACAGTGGGTCTAGGCAAGATAGTGAGTGTGGCTTCCACAAATGGCTGATTTTTAATGTAGAAGAAGCAGACTTATGTTGGAAGATTATATCAAGGGCTTCCATTGAAAAGAGTAATTAATGCCTGGCTTTGAGTCCCACAGGACTGTTTGACTATCTAGTTAAGAGCTGATGCAGCTGGTGACTGACTATATGGAAGCTAATCCTTATCTACCTTTCTGAAAATCTTGAGGCCTTAAGAAATCCGTGAAACCCACTGGGCTTGTGCTCAATAATTGAAACCACAGAGCCTGGATAACAATATATTGGCTTATGATATAGATTATTGGATATTTTAAACACACTATTGAGATCTACTCTTTAGATAAATAAAATTTTATCCAAAGTATTCCAAATATTCATTGACCATGCAAACAATTACTGAAACTTTCTGATGGAGGTGTACAATGACAGTAATGTTATTTTATGATTGAGGAATAATTTCAATTTTTTTCTATTGTTATTTAATAAATATGTTACACAAAGCTGTGGCTGCCATTCATGGTGATTCCTGTGTGAATCTGTGCCAAGTCAAAGGAAAACCTTCAAAAATGATTCATCATTCTAGATGCCATTAATGTTTGTAATGCATGAGATGAGATAAAATATCAATATTAACTGGAGTATTCAAGAAAGAGATTGAAAAACCTCACAGGTAACTTTGAGTTTTTCAGTGCTTCATTGGTACCACAGATGTAGTAGAAATGACAAAAGAACTAGAACTAGAGGTAGACCCTGAAGATGTCACTCAATTGCAGCAATCACAAGACAAAAGTAACCAGTTGTTTCTTACAGATCATCAGGGAAAGTGGTTTTTTGAAATGGAAGCGCTGGAAAAATATTGGGCCATCGCTGAAATGACAACAGAGAATTTATATGATTCATAACCTTCAACAAAGTAGGATTTGAGAGAACTGACTCAAATTTTGTAAAACATTCTGTGGGTAACATGTTATCAAACAGTGCCATATCCAACAGGAAATTCTTTCACTCTTTTCTATTCTTTATCTTTTCTGACTGTCTTAATTATTTTCTCATTGCTGAAACAAAATACCTGACACACAAAGTTAAAGGTTTATTTAGCCCACAGTTTGTAGAGGTTTCAATCTATAACTGGCTGGCTCCAAAGCAGGGTGGCACATGGCAGAGGGGCAATTGTTCGTGGCAGTGGAAGAGAGCAAAAGCAGTAAGACAAAGAGCAAGACAAGCCTCTTTGTGTCCCTAGTATTGTATTCAGGCTACCCATCCTAGAGCAGGTATAGCGCTCACATCTTTAATCCTAGCACTGGTCCATGAATCATTTGCAAACTCCAGATTCAGCCATCTCTGAAAAGCCTCTGAAAACCCCCATGACTGCATGAGGCTTTTGGGGGACATCAAGACACAAACCATAACACTGACATTCTTCCTGCTACTTGATTAATTCTGTCATTGAGTCTCTCAAGTGAATTTTTCATTTCAATGTTTTGATTATTTGGTCTCACAATTTCTGGATTCTTTCATAGTTTGTATCTCTTCACATATTTTTTGTTTTGCATATGGATCATTTTCACAATCTTGTTGTCTATATTGTGTTTTATCTCACTGAGCTTATTAAAAGTATTTGTTTTTAAAACAGTTTTAATAATTTCTCATGCAATTAATCGTTCTTCGATGGTAGTAATTAGAGATTTGGTTTGTTGTTTTTGACTGTGGCATTTCCCTCTGATTTTTCATGATTCTGAGGACTTTGAAATGATGACTGTGTATTTAGGAAACAGTCTTTTCTCTTTTGCTTTGGCTTCAACAGGAAAATACTGTAGGTGATTATTCTGGGTTCAGATTCTTAAACAGCAAACTTCCTATTCCTATTTTTTTCTTAGCTGTTCCCAAGAATTTATTCCAGTTCACTTGGGAGTCTTGAGTGAAGCAAGTGAGAAACAGGTCCTGTGGCTGCCAAAGTAAATGCATGGACATTTCACGCATGCAGAATCTCTTCCTCCTTCTCCTGGAGTGGGGAATATTAGGTTCTTGCCTTCTGCTAATCTAGTACAGACTCGAAGGACTGTAGCAAGATGCTTCCACTTTTTTCCCGGTTTTAATCTCCCACCACTGTTTCAGTGTTGTCAGCATTCCAGGTTATTTGAGACAGAAACTGACCCCTAGAGCAGAGTATTAAAAGGATAAACACTGTGGGTTGTACAGCAGGGTTAGAGATCAATTAAGAACATCAAACATTCCAACACAGTGTCTAGATAGTAGTGAAATTCAGCTGTTTATAAGGAATGAATTTGAAGATCTCACTGAGGTCATCTTAAGAATAGGGGATGTAATCCAAAGCCAATAAAATTTTAATATGTGTAGCTTGGGAGGTGAATTTAAGTCAAGTGTGGATATGCATGTATAAAAATGATTTTAAGTTAAGTAATTCAAGTTTTGGGCCTATGTATGATTAATGTAGGCAGAGGAAGAGAGGCACTTTTTTTTATTATTCATCTGTTAATGGACATCTTGGCTGTTTCCATATCTTAGCTACTGGGAATAGTGCTGCGAAAAGCACAATGTGTGGATATCTGTTTATTATTCTGATTTCATTAATTTTGGATATATATCCAGATGCAAGATAGCTGGTTAATATGGTAGATTTATCATTTGCTTTTTTCCTATTACTCTCCACAATGATTGTACTTGTTTACATTCCTAGGAACATTTAAATCCCAGCACTGGTCCATGAATC
Source organism: Cuniculus paca (assembly GCA_004365215.1). Classification (NCBI taxonomy): domain Eukaryota; kingdom Metazoa; phylum Chordata; class Mammalia; order Rodentia; family Cuniculidae; genus Cuniculus; species Cuniculus paca. Next base: position 3,406 of record RJWT010014912.1, read on the forward strand.
ATTTGCAAACTCCAGATTCAGCCATCTCTGAAAAATCTCTGAAAACCCCCATGACTGCATGACGCTTTTGGGGGCATCAAGACACAAAACATAGCACTGACATTCTTCCTGCTACCTGATTAATTTTGTCACTGAGTCGCTCAAGTGAATATTTCATTATGAGTTTCTTTTTATGTCATCATGACCAGCAATTTTTGTTTGGTTATTCTTTGTTTGTTTAGATAGTTGCCATTCTAACTGGAGTGAGATGGTAGCTCACTGCAGTTTAATTTAATTTAATTTATTTATTTGCGGCACTGGGGATTGAACTTAGTCCACTGAGCTAGATCCCCAGCCCTTGTAGTTTTAATTTGCATTTCCCTGATAGCTAATTATATTGAGCTGAATTTTCTTTCTTTTTTTTTTTTTCCTGTGTATGTTTGGTTATTTGTACCTTTTCTGATACATGTTTATTCAGATCATTGTTTGATTGCTGACATTTTGTTTTTAGTTTTCCTGAATTCCTTAAATATTGTAGATAAATGCAGCCAACCAGCCTGCTAAGAATGCCTAGCCAGGGTGGGGTGTGAATGGATCATTCTTATATGGTCTCCAACAGATAAGTATTCTGTCACCCTGTCACATGTGTAATTGGTAAATATGCTCTCTCATTCATATATTTTCTATTCATTTTGATGACTATTTTGCTCCCTGTGGAAAAGTTTTTCAGTTTGATATAATCCTATTTGTCAATTTTTTTTTCTTTTGGTTTCTGTGTCTTGTCTGGAAAATGTCTGTTTATATCAATGTCTTGAAGTGTTTCCCTATATTTTCTTTTAGTAGTTTCACATTTTTAGATCTTTTATTAAGGTTGCCAATTCACTTTTAGTTGATTTTTGTACAGGGTGAGAGATAAGGCTGTAGTTTCAATTATATTCATAGTATCTGGGTTTTGCAGCACCATTTACTGAGAAGAGATTTTCCTTTCTCCAAAGTGTAATTTTTGAGACTTTTTGAAGAATCAATTCATTACAGATGTGTGGGTTTATTTCTGGGATCTATATTCCATTTTCTTTGTCCATGTGTCTGTTTTTATACCAATGCAGTAGGGTTTTGTTTGTGTGTGTGTATTCTTGTACTGTTTTGGTAACAAACAAATCCTTTCCAATCTTGGATGAGTTTAAAAGAGCCCCTTCCTTTCAAGCCCTCATAACAATTTGAGAAGGATTGAAATTATTTCTTCTTAAAACATTTATACAATTCAGCCACCATGTTGACACCATCATGGTGAACTTTGGTTTGTTTGGAAATTCTTAGCAGTCATTTAGTGTCTTAAATGGTTTTATTCACTCTTCTATTATTATTCATACAATTATGCATGCCCTACTCTTAATGTTTGCAGATCTTTTCTTGGATAGCATAGTAATAAAACATTAAGTAAGACTTTTTTCTGTACCATTAATGGTAATTTCATTCGGAAGAATCATTATGTATGTTCTTGTCTACATAACAAAAAGCATGCGGGTTGATGACTCTGTGGAGTTGAGGGTAGAATGGAGTTTTGCACAGGCCAGAAAGAGTAAGGGGAAGGAGCATTGCCCAAAGTGATCAATGCACTGAGTTACAGTAGAAGAGGAGCAAGAAGTTCTGGTTGGCTACTGTGTAGTACGGTGCTGATACATAGCAATACTGCACTGTATATTATAAAAGCTAGAAAGGATTTTGAAATTTTTCATTCCAAAGAGATGGTAAGCACAGTATTTGCAGAAATAGTATTTAAGTTTATTTAAATATTACAGAATTTATACATACATTGAAACATTGCATGGTATTTTATTGCTAAGCACAATTTTAATACTTTCATGTATCACCTAAAATAAATTTAAGTAAAAAATTTGAAAAATAAACCATGAAATTGATCCCATAATGACTCTCCAGTTTAATTTTCCCAGTATTAGCTATTAATTAGCAAAATATGTACTTGAATTATCTAACTTATATCATTATTAAGTAGTTTTGTTGGAAAAATATGGACTGAGAATTAAAATTTTTGAATTTCAGCTAATTCAAAATATGAACAGATAAGAAATTATTATAAAAGTGTTTTTTCTTATAGCCTAAAAATACATTTGATCATATTCAGTTAATGATAAGGCAAGAGATAGGTACATAATATTGAACATAAACTAGTAACCCTATGAAGGTTTGGATAATAATATCTATATAAGTTAATGTCTCTAAATACTTCCTGTGTATTAATCTATTTCTTTGATTTGTACCCATTGAACATTTTATGTAACTTATGGTTCTAACATTATTTCCCCCAATTCACAGACCTGAAAGTGACAGTATACAGATATTAAGTTAATTGCTCAAGATTTAATAGTAAATGAAATAGATCTTCAGGAGAACAGGGTCAAGATTTTGATCTAAATAATATGAAACCTTTCCAATGATTTGGAGATATGACACACACCATGTCTTGTCCTTTTCCTTCTTTTCCCCTTCCATGCATTTTTAATGATTTTATTTGTGTTTCTTATTTGTAAAGTCCTCTACTTTCCATTTTAGATAATATTAAAATCAAATCTTGCCTAATTCTGATCTACAAAGACCTCAGAGTATTTTTGATGAGATAAAACATGTGTAGGAAAGGTTACCATTCAAAGATGAATGTAATCATTATATCACAGAAACTGATGAAGACTCAGTTATTATATCAATGAATGGACAGATTCTTCTTAAAGCTTGGCTCTCACTGAGCACAAGGCTTGTGGGTTTCCAGTCGTAGCTTTGATCTTTCTGTGACAGAACTTAGCCACTCATTCATTCTGCTGTTATGGGTATTGGTGGCTGATCGTTCCCAGTCGAGTCTAAAAATTACAGTGGAGAGGAGAAGCAAAGAATGAGAGCCAATGTGGACATTTAGAAAAAAAGAGCCTGTTTGAGAAGATGCATGCATGTGTGATTGAATGAAGGCAATGTATGGAAGTGACTCAAAAACAGATTGAGAATTTTGAGTGATAGAAATAGATGAACTCAGAAAAAATGATGAAATAACTGTTGTATTTGGCAATAATATTGAGATCGATGACCTAAAGTAGAGCAGCAATATATAATGTGAAGACGCCACATTGAAGTTTATAATGAAGTCAATAGATGTGAATATAATTAAAATCAACAAACATAGCTGTTTTCATAATGATCTGCAATAATGAAGGAGAAATATATTATCACTGCAGTAGGGTACAGATCTAGCATGTGAGAGGGATGAGTTATGATGTAAACAACATCTATCACATGCACCTTTCACTATCCTGTAGAAGTCATGATGTTAGGTTAAAAATAACATTATCTGCAAACATGCTTATATATTGATGCATGCATAGTTAAAATCTATCAAGCAAAAATTGCAAAATGATTTCATCGACCACACTAATTAGAATTTATTCAGTTCTGTACCTTTAACTAAATACCACTGGGATGAGTTGTACTCTCAACAGTCTCACATTTTTGTTATCCTTGCAAAATCAATTTTGTTTTCACCAGTCTTAAAATGCCATGTCCCTTTAAGAACTTACTTCTCAGCTTTTGAGAAAAAAAATTTGCTTCCATTCTCTTTTTATTCCCACCTGCATTTCTTGCTTTGTTTTGCTTCCTGATGTGATATATGGTATGCATAAAATAAGAAAAGAAAAATAGAAATAAAAAGAAAACCTAAAGTGCAGACCAAATATACACAGGAGTCGTCCAAATTGAAAGCGTAGATGTAGTTACCTGTGGCTAAGGTATCGAGGGAAACCGTGATCTTTCTTTTACTCTTGGTAATGCTGGACCATACTCACAAAACTTTAAAAAATACAAATGAGACAATAGACAAGAAGAATCTGAAGAAATAAAATGAATGAAATATGTATAAAGACATTTGATCCAGAAGTCATAGGGAAGTTGGGTCTAGAGGCAGAGGAGAGATTTTTGTTTAATTTGGGGAAGATGGGAGCAAGAAAGATATAGAATGCAGGAATATTTGAATTGGCCCTTGACAGAACAATACAAGTGAAAGTGTAAAACTGGGGAAAGAAGCAGGAGAAAAGAAAAGCACTGAAATGAGTGAACAAAACAGAAACAAAAGAAGAGTAACCAGCCAGGGATCTAGCTCAGAGGCCTAAGGGCCTGCCTGGCAAGCGCAAGGTCGTGAGTTCAATCCCCGGGGCTGGAAAAAAAAAAAAAAAAAAAGAAGAAGAGTAAGTAAAATAGTTCCTTTTGACTCTACCAAAAGCTCCACAAAGAATGACATCGCAAAGAAAGGCAGATAATGGAGGGACTTACACTATCGTACATAATCCCGTACAGGGACTTACATTATGGATTAAAATACTTGAATTACAATTTGTGAGAAATAACAAGGCATTGAGTAATTTCGATTAAAGGAATGAAACTATACCTCTGAATTTTACTGGGCATGGTTCAGCTGCCCTATTTGATTTTCTTTCTTTTTGGAAGTTGGGATCTAGAATTAATCCGTTTGTCAAGCGAACTCTTCAAGATCACATGGAAAGTGATGAATCTTGTTCTGACTAATTTACAGCATAGTTACAGTTTATTTGTTTATCCCCTGCAGGAAAGTTCATGAAATTTTGCATTCTCCTTTCACTGAAAGGGGATTAAAAAATTAAGTGGTGGGCAAAACCAAAAGGAAAATTAAATGAGAATGAACACTGAGTAATACATATAGATTCTCATATGAAATCAATCACAAATTCTGTGAATTGCTAATACATCCTTTCATTGAATGTTGCCATTATACCAAAGGCCTTGCTTAAGCCTCGAAAACTGAAGCATGTATCAGTTTTGAGTTTCTGATGCTTGATTCACTTTCTGGTTCTTCTTGGTTATAGTCTTGGTCTTTGTCATAACTTCTGGTTTCTCTCAAAACTCTAGTGACTGCTTATTTCACAGTCTTGTGCTCACAAATTGAGAGATGAAATGATCAGTATTCCTAGAGTATGCATTCACTCATAGAAAATTTAATTCCAATATATTCAGTATTCCAGTAGTGTAATAGAGGGAGAACCACTATACACCAGGCCCAAGAAATATAGCCTGAAAGTCAGTACTATAACCAGACTTTCCCTGACGGTGGCAGTGCCTGCCCTTCTTCCAAAATTATGTCTGTGCCGCTGCATCCTTCTTGTTTGACATAGTCCCTTCAATTTTTAGTTCATTGCATGCTATGGCTTTTTCTTCTTAAACACTAACTTGAAGGATTCTTTGTAGACTTTCACAGGCCCATTGATACAGAAATTTACTTAAGTTCAGTGCCATGGAAATGCAACTCAATTAGAAACAGAAATTTTCTCTTTAAATTATACATGATTTTAGGGGTATCTATATTGTGATTCCCCAACAATGATATTTAAATTAGAAAGGGCATCAGATGTTCACATTAGGTTAAGCTAAGAAAAATATGCTGTATACTGATTCTAAGCAAAGGAAGAGATGGACCTAAAACTGCATATTACAAAATAGACAATACAACTTTAAAGGAAATATTTTGGCAGAATAGTTTCTAGCTGTTTCAGTCATCTTTCTCATTGTTGGTCCAACACCTGCAACTTCAGGGAAGATAGGCATATTTTAGCTTATGGTTTTGGACTTTGCATCTCAATGCTGGCTGACTTCAAAACACAAACATCACAGCTGAGGGGAATAGTGCTGAAGAAAGCTGTTCACTGCATGGGTTGAACTGAAAGATTAAGCAAGACTCAGAGTGAGGCAGATACCTGTGAAGGCACACCCTCTAACTGATTCACGTCCAAATAGGCCCTACCTCCTGACAGAACATTCAGCTACAAATTTCTCAACAAATTGATTCACTTTTGAGTGTAGCAACTCCATGATTCAATCAACTTCAGAATACCCCTTCTTTGAACACATGAGACTCGTGTGCTACGTGTTGGAATTAAAACCTAGTACTTTTTTTTAATTAAAAAAGTGACATCAATGAAATCTCACTGCTGATTTTGCTTTACCGGATCAGCACCTAGCTGGGAAACAAGCACATACTTCCACTAAGAAATCTGAGTGGAGGAAATTTGGGGAGATCAAAGTACAACTTTCATCAAAGAGTTTTGCTACTGATTTCTAGTATTTATGCAAAACTCAATGTCAGCATTTATACTTCTTTTTAGAAGTTTATTTTAAATCACTGTCACAACCAAAGGGGCTTGCTTTGAAGTGAGAAAGAACCTGTTTCAGAGGTTAACATGACCATGCTGTGTTAGTCTTTTCAGTGATTCTCATGAAGAAGACTGGAATCCAATAGGATAACCATTTTACTTGCTTCCATGAAAAGTTTAAGTCATTTGAGTTAATCCATGATTAAATATAAGATCTTCACTTATCCTAATCAAAGACGAACCAAGATTCGAAATAAAAATATTCTGCTGATGAATATCGTACATTAAAACAATAGGAACAACAGAAATGAAATAGTAAGTACACATTTGTGAAAGGAATTCTAGTTAATATTAATGTTCATTTGGGGGAATATAGTATCTTTTAGAAGGTGACTTAGGATAATATATAAATTTAGCAAGGTAATTATGAAGTCATAAGCATGAGATAAATAGAAGGAATATCAAACATGATAGCACCTATTCTACAAATATTCAAAGGTATGTTTATGCTATGAAAATATCCATGAAATTTATACCATGAAAATTTTCTTAAACTTGCTAAAACTATTAGAGATAAGACTGAAGTAAGTGAATAATTTTGTGGATATATGTGAATGTATCTCAGTGAATAAGTCTGAGTGAATAGAGGAAAAGAAAATCAGTAAAATTAAAGAAAGTAGTCTTAGCTTAAGGAAATAAGATAAATCAATGATTAGAACAGTGCTAAGTATTAGTTTTCAAAAAATTGTGATGTCAGATATTTATTGTATTTAATCTGTTCTTATTGTTTCATTGAATCGAAGTTACTACATCTAGGAAACAAAATATCAAATGAAACTTTTGTTAACAATCCTTCCAAATGTATCACAACTTCCAGACAGTCCAATAAAATTATATCATTGAGAACTGCCTGCAGAGTTCTCTGCTATCAGTTTAACTAGAGGAAATGTCGATTTGGGGTTATCTAGCCAACACAGAATAAATCAATTGAAAGAAAAATAAATACGCTTTTTTTTTTAGATTTCTGTTCTATTCATACTGATTTGTATTTACCTAGTTGAAAGAATGAATTATAAAGTAATGAATGTTTATTCTACGTATAAGAAAAAAGTCTCTATGCCCATAGAAAGTCTTGTGAGTCTGGAAGCATCCTTTGAGCCGTTTTAATGCAGGTATTAAGAGAGTGTCAGACCCTTCATTTCTGCCTAAAAGGGAAGCGACGTTGAACGATGTGTTTTTATTAAGACAGATGGCTTATAAAAATTGGCAGGAGAAACAATCTCATTAGCACTTTGAAGATAGTCTAGTATTTCTCCTATCGAAATGCTGTTTCTGAAATTTCATCTGAATTTATTTTTTGCCTATTTATCTGTTTACCTCTATCAATCTCATCAAAGTAAATAAATTTCACGCTTGTGTGCACTTCCTTAAATTGATAAATGTTTGTGTAATTAGTAGTTTAATGTGTTACTTTTCTAAAAATGTCAGAATTCGCTTATGTCGTGTTTTTAAATGAGACTACATTAGAAATTTTGCATCAAGAATAACTAAATGGCCAGGTATGGTAGGGGCTCAGGCACTTTTTCATTGCTGGAACAAAATGCCCAATACCCACCGTTTAAAGGAGGGGCGGCTTATTTTGGCTCCCTTTTCCGATCCATGGTCGAGAGGCTCCAACACGGAGAAGGCGTGGGGCAGGACCAGTGCAGAAGAATGCACAGCGGAACGGAGGAGCTGGGAGGAGGCGTGGTGCACCCTTCCAGATAGCCTTCTCGGGGACCCGCCTCTTTCCACTTCACCCTGAACCTCTCATCTTCCAGAAGCCTCTCCCCACCAGCACAGGAGGATGTGGTAGGTGGCCTTATCCAACCTGTATAGCTGGTGCGCATCTGGAGTGGCGGCTGAATGGGGAAACACCTGAGTCCCGGAGTCTGGATTCACCTGGGCCACAAAACATGCATGACTCTGTCTGAAAAAATAAATCCATGAAACAGATGAAATAATACTTACACTCTCGTAGAACAGGAAGAAGACAGCTCCGAGAACTCAGAAACTTCATTATGTATATGTATGCAAATATGTGTGTATATCCATGCATACCTATGTATGTATGCATTTTACATGTATTATACGTAGATATTTGAATATATCATTATTCAAATAAACAAGCATACACAAAATGTGTACAACTTACAACCTAGAAGCTCTATTTTCTAGAGCAGTCTAGAAAGCATTTTAAATAGCTATTTATTTTGAAATGTTTTGAGATTTTATTTTACTTAAAATATCAACATCTTTTGATTTAAGTTCAGACAATAGCAAGAGCATTTGAAACTAAAATTACTTTTTAAATATATTTTAAAAATATTTGTCTCATTGGCGTGCAACAATTTGAATCGTTCGATTGTGTGTATAGTGTAAGGAAGTAATAAGCAATATTATGCGTATTCATAATTACATATTTTAATATAAAATGAACATGACTCATAAACATTTGTTTTGTTTACAGAGACCATAGCCGTAACCTCTACCATTATTGAGGTAGAGATATAAGGCTAAAATGGTATGACAATCAGGTAAATGGTAATCTCAGAAAGAGCGATTGTATTATTAACTGAGGTTGACTAGGTTAGATCATTTATGTTAGGAAAATAAATCTTGACATTTATATGGATAATTTTGCGGCTTACTTGTCAACCTTCCTGTGAGACATGGGCCTGATTAAACTCCAATTGAGAATGAGAACTGTAATACATTATTAATGAACTCAGGGTAATTGGAAAGTTTTATGGCTTAAGGATCAGTGGAAATTGGTTCCATGGTCAGTTTGAGAAATTATGAGAATACACCGTGCACGGACAGCGCCGATAGCTCGGCATTAGTCATGGTCTTCCCACAGCCCTGGCCTGTGCCAGCACTAATGACAGTCATTTTGCAGCGTGACCATGCATTAGAATACATTTAGAAGAGCATAAAATGTCATATATTAAAGGAAAGGTTTTTCTGCAGTTCTTGGCACAAGAAGACTTATATTCCCAGAACTTCAAATTTCTTGAAATTGAGACCCAGATCCAGTAATCACTGCTGAAAAGAAAAATACAGATTAAAAATCAATCAGAGTCATTTTTAAGAGAATGATCACTCTGGACACTAAATCCTATTGCCATTCAAATCTCGAGAAAACATTATGAAGCATTGTCCTTTAGAAATTCTCTTCGACGGTTGTATTAATAAATTTATTTTCCCCATAGATTTTTAGTGAAAAGAAAGGGTAAGAACAAATATAAATCTGTTGTTTAATGAATGATTTCTTTAGATAGCCAAGAAAAATTCAGAAGCTTCAATTTCAGAACATAAATATTTTGTATGAGAAAACAAAGTAATTGTAGATTTAAAATAAAAACAACAAATAATGACTATTAGTCGGAATAACATACTAGGGGCAAGAGTTTGGAAACAGACAGCAGGATATTAGAGGCCCTGAATGTTCCAGTTTTGTGGACTCAGGGTTAACTGTTTATACTGAATTTGCTTTTATCACCTGTGAAGTAGGAATTATGGTAATTCTGCTGAAAAAGCAAAACAAAACAACAACAAAATATATTTATTATAAGAGTCACTGAGGTCCACTTGATGTTCAGTAGGTGACATACAGTGAGCCCAAAAATTATTTCCTTTATCATTTCAGCAAAACAATATTGCCTAATAAAAGTATTCACCATTTACACTTGTTCTAATGAAACAAATATTGAAATTACAATATTATAACTTGCTATTAAAATGATTGAATTTGAAGATTACAACTGTGAGACCCACCTTGAGAAATGACTTAGACATGGTTTCATTAAGAGACTTACTACCTGCTGAGATTTTAATGCAGACTGTGTTTTTGTTTGTCCTCAGGCAGATTTTTAAACTGGGATATTTGTAAAATTCAAGTAAAATCAGACACTGAGACATCGTTGAATGTAAAGTCAAGCCGAACTTAGTGTCTTGAGATACTGGGCTCTCTTACTCATTCTCAAATAACTCGTGGCATTTTTAATCAGTTTAAGATACCTAATAGTTTTATTAGGTCTTATTTATTTATATTAATAAATAGCTAAAACAAAAGAAAAACTGTCTTGCTCATTTTTTAAAAATCCCATCTTGAGATTTCTTGAGACTAACAGACCCAAACAAATCAAAGTTTCAGTTTCAAAACTGCATCTCCTGAAGCTCACAGATTATTTGTGCTGTCAAATGATGGCATGTAGTACCGAGGTAAGTCCTAGAAGCCAGCAGTGAAGCTGGGAAAGGAGCATTGTAGAAGTTGTGCACTTTCAGTGAGTTTACAGGGAGTTAGCTTTGTCTGGTAGTACTAAAACTGAGTGAGAAACCATCGTTCATGAAATAAATACTGGCTTAGAGATTCAAATTTGGAGGTTAATACCCTGCAAGGCCAGGAAATTAATTATGTCACTCTTTTAACCTTTCCCTTCGTCTTTGTAGATCACCCAGATTGCTCTTCCACCACTCTCCAGCTTTTCCAGCTGCAGTAAGGACTCTTTTTGACAGCGACTTGTACCCCTGAGGCTGCCTGTGCTAACTCCGTCCGCGGAGGGTGCCTCCTCCTGTTCTCAGAAGTCAGTGCGCGGTCCCATCTCAGCTCTCTCGCAGGGAAGATGGCTTTTTCAGGCTCGTCTTGAGGAAGAGTCCTACCCTCACCTGTGTTCTGACAGCTCATATTTTCCTTCAATCACCATCATTTTCATTTAAAAAACAAACAAGCGAACTTTTCTCTATGGGATTCCTATCATTGATAGGAATTAAAATACATCCTTATATCTTGACGAAAGAAAATTCTAAGAAATTCTAAGCCGCCTCTTTCTTCTGTCTTTCCGCATCCATCAGAATAACGCTATCGAGAGCACTGATTCTATTTTATGGAATGAAGAGTTGCCCTAGATTACAGAAGTGAAAATAAAGCCAATTATTGAAATAGTCTGAAAAATAGTAATCCTGCAGGTTATATTGGCTGAATTCCTGTTTGCTGGAGAACGAAGGGAGCAGGGATGGGTTGGAAAATGAACATGGAACTAAGAAAAATAAATAAATAACTTAGTATGTATTGTCCTAAAAAACAGTCCTAATAATACATGTCAATTCAGTGATCAGTGGTTTGTTTCTGTCAGCATTATCCAATGGAAAAATATATGATTCACCTAAGGAATCTTAATTTTCTCAGCAGCTACATTAAAAAGAAATGATTAAATTACTTTAATCCAATATGTAGATATATGTAATCAATATTCAAACATTATTCAAATAATTTATCCTTCTAATTTATTCTTTGAAACCAGTTATATATTTTACATTTCTAGACATCTTAACTAGGAGGTTAGTTTTTCACTAGAAGTATTTGATCTATATTTACACCCCATAAAATTTAATGCTCAAGATATGATTTATACATATTATGTCATCTAAGCACTTTTGAAAGTTTTCAAATAATTTAGTTTTTAAATTTACATTTAAGTTAATATAAATTTAAAAAATTAAAAATTCATCTTCTCAAGCACTAAACACACTTCAATTGCGAAGCAGTCACATGCATATTGGACATTACTTTTTTGTATGTGTTTATTTAAAAAACCACATTTCTCAAAAGAAACCAATCCTTATATCAGCTATATTCACTATGTGCACTTCAGTCCTCAAATTTACTAAACCTCTGCAATTTGTTTTAAATGCAATGCCAAAAATACCTCAGTTTTCATATATGGTAAATACCAATGACCCTATTTTACATTCATTATACAACCAACATGATTATTGGTTTGGAATTTTTATAAAGTCCATATTTGGAATTTCATTCATATACAGTTTTTCAGTAGTATAGATGGATTTAAACATCAGATATTAGCCACACTCTCTTGACCCCTAATTTGTTTCAAAGCATAATTTAAAAATGTCTTCTTTTTTGCAATCTTGATTTGTTTCTGCCTTTTCCATTTTGTTGCTGTGTTCTATCACTTTCTTCATGAACAATTGAGCTTCAGGGAAAATCAGTTTAAAAAGGGACTATTAACTAATAAATCTTTGCTTAATTTCAACTGTAACATTGCTCATCAGACCTACTCTTTCTCTTACAACCTGAGATAAAAAACATCAAGTATATATATTGGTAAATAAATATTTGGGATTGCTAAAACACAATAGGCTCTTCAGCTTTCACAAATTAAATTAAAGAATCACTTTACAGTAACAAACCACAAAAAAATCTACTGGAAAATCAATTATAGTGCAGTAATGCCACTTTTCCAATCAAGTAGAAATTAACAAAAGCGTCTTATTTACACGAAGTCTGATGGCATAATTTTCTGACAGTTTTCATTTATGAATAGCAAGCATTGTATAATTGAGAGAGAAAAAGCAACAATCATAATCATTTGGGGAGAAAAAATTCATTTTTCCAGTAACATTAAAATTATCTCAAAGCACTTCTATAATTTCAAGTTGCTCTCTTTTAAATGGATGCTGACACATTTTTAAATTTTATAGACATCTTAAAGATGGTAGCTACTAAGTAAAATTAATTGCTATGACTATTGTGAATTTTGGTAAAATGTGATTATAAGCAATTTGTTATCTGGCACTACTTTACAAAAGAATAGATACTGTCAAATAAGAAGACTTCTGTCCATGTTCAATATGCCTCTTCAACAAAATTTTGTTTGTAATTTTAGCTTTAATGGACTTGAAAAAGATTGAGAAATTTAAAACGTAATTCTCGATAAATTTTTCTGATAGTGTTCCTTTAATACATCTAAGTTAATTAACAATGCATGTATTGATGTTTTTATTTTAGCTAATATTGCCTTTTTCTTTAGACCATGCAATTTCCTTATAAACCAAGACCCTTTGCTTTCAGGCCTGCCTAGTTTCGCTTGTTAACCTAGAACATTAGGTGAGCAGCCGCATAGGTCTGAACACTTTATTTTCTATATTTTGCTTTAGTTAAAGGGGACAGTCTGAGACAAGCGGCCACCTGGTAAATGCACATCCTGACTGAAACATGCTCCTCATATGAACATATTTTTCTACAGAGAACACAACTACGTGCAGAGGCCTATGACAATTATTGATCACCTATGGGATTTTCACTTAGATTTGTGTAAGAAATCCTAGTGTAGTAGCAGCCCATGAGGAGGTCAGAGAGCTGTAATTGGGACCACACTGCTTCCATGCTTGGCATTTGTTTAAAGGTGAGTACAGGTGAGCATGTCCTTATGGACCATTGTGCTATGCTTCTCTTTCTAGCTCAGTTGAGTGTGGACTATCCCACTGGTCTTCCTTCTATGCTCCCTGGCTGTTCATGCCTAATTCTCTCCTCGGTCTTCTCCCTCGTGTGGAATGGAGTTCCAAAGACTTCTTTTTATATCTGGAAGTGTTACTTGCATAGAGAAACCCATTTCTGGAAGTTAGTGTCCGAGCACAGCAGCTCATTCAAATGGCAGGACCTTGGCTTCTCTCTTCGTGTCTCTTTTTACTTCTGTCCCTGCTTCTAGGAGATTTCATCATACTTGCTAACCAGACAACCATGAGAGGGAGACAGAGAAAATAAATAGATTAGCAATTCCCTCTAAGGGTGGTCAGGATAATTTCTACAAACTAAGGACTCGGGCAATACAAATTTTGAAGCATAATGTTGTTTTCTAAAAATCTAACCTTGAAAAAGTGTGTTTAGCACTGTAACTCCCAAGGTTTTCATTTTTAAAATTGTGATAACAGCTGTTCAAAAATGTGAATTAAAAAATGAAGAGAATATAAATGGAGAAGTGAAAATGACAAACCACATGTTATTATGGCTCAAGATAATGATTTTACCTATTTAATGCTGAAGAACATTGTGATTGTTATCAAATATAAAAAGAAAATTATTTTCTATGATGTAAAATTGATGTGGCATCTATTCTGAAGTTTTCTATATGATTTTATATAAGAAGTTCTAAATATTTTGTATGTGATAGAATTCTTTCATTCAGTTTTAGTTGTTTGTTATTTTATTTACAGTGCATAAAAATACTCATATTTTTCAACTTTAAATTTGGTGATGCAGAAAAATATGAAAAGCTAACCATAAATTATTGGAGGTATACCATCTATATTTGTGATATATTTGAAATATTACAGGAACTATGGTGTAGTCTAATAATTGTAAATTAACTTAGATAAGACATACACAATTTTGTCGCAGACTATCCATATTGTCTCTTATTCAGTTGGCTTGTGTGAGGCACATCATGATTTGATATTTCCAAAAGATAACATAAATATCATACAAACTTATTTGAATTATTTTTTCTACTGTTAAACACCAAGAAAAATGAGATTTTTTAAACGTCATGCTAAAATAGTGATAAATGGCATTTCTGAATTTATTTCATAGTTTATAGTCATTTTTCTTTATAGAATTTAATTTTTATAAATTACAGTTATGATCTATAATTCATACCTTTAAAACTGTCCAGCAAAAATAAAATGTGGTGTAACAAACCTCTCACAGTTAAATTTCGTAGTTGTCATCTAGACTGTAAAGTAACTTTGTGTTTCCTCAAATCCAACTTGATTTATTGTTTTAATGTTTGCCTTTCCTTTCTATCAGATAAAAACTTCAGTAGATATTGATAAATGTATTTCCAAGCCTTGTAAAAATTCAGGCGTATGATACCTTGATAGTTGCCTGCCAGGTAAATAATCAGACATTTTATATTTTAGGCCTACCAAATGAATTTTCATCTCACTTGAAATTTTTCAGTGCACGAGAAGTTACAACTCATGTGTTAACAATTCTCCAAGCATTGATAGAATTCTCTTTAGAAATATTAGGCTCTGAAATACATAGCTACCCGCGTTCCATTCATGTGGTTTTGTAAGAGTCTTTTGAATTAAGACAAATACTGACACGCTATTTTGAAAATGCACTATTAACAGTACACGGTATAAACTTCTCAGTTTATGTTCATAAGTGTTTATCTTTTTCTATGTAAAGGTTTAACAATATAAAGTTTTAAAACACATTAGGCAGTAGTCATTTATTAAATTATGTTGGAAGTGGTTAAATAAGCAAAATTCTGAGATTTTTATATACTCCCTCTGAACTTCAAACTATTTACTGCATTCTAAACATGAAAAAAATTGTTTTGAGTTGTTCCTGATACTAAAAGCACTTATTATATAAGAATTCACATAGCAGTTTGTTCAACCTTAAAAATCACTAAAGTGTATAAAAGGGTAAATTATTATGCTTTTGGCTGTCAATGTAAGTACCCAAACTCCTGGTGGAATACAAAACTATATTAAAAATTTTAGAAATATTCAAAACAGTGACCAAAAACTCATGCTTCTAAGTCCTCCTACAAGTATACTTAATATAACACAAAGATTGGGCGAGAATTACAATTTGAAATGAAAATTACATGCATTTTATTAGGCAGCGATTAGTAAGATAATTGTACACAGCGACTACACTATATGTCATGTGATTTTAATATCTCTTCAACTTGTTCGTCTGTAGGAAATTACTGAAAATCTTAGCTACTGTGCCTGAGTTATTTTTTGTAAACCGCTCTGAACTTTTTGGTTTCCTTCTGCGTTGAAATCCGGCCTATCATTTTTGTTGAAACACACGCCAGTCAAACTGGTCAATTTCTCTCTTAAATCAGAGGCCTGAATTTACTTGGCTCAGTAATTAACTTTATTTCGCCAATTTTTTTCATGTCAAAGCATCTTTACATAACCACTTAGTCCCACGAAGCAAGCTGTTGTCCTTGTCCAACTCGGTGAGCTACGTTTGCTGCTGATGTTACACTCTGCTGCCTTTCTGCCCTCCCTGCCTCACCGCCACAAATGCGATGACCTATGCAATGCTTCTACAGGCTTCTATAGGCAGGGTAAAAGGCCCTGGCTGAAATTCAACTGGAAAACAGATTACATTAAGCCTATTTTAATAATTGCAAAATCATTAAACATTCTTTTGGTGATCGTCACTCAGAGAAGTTTGTATTTAATCACTTTGCCTCCCTGTGTCTCCAACGAAGTGACTAAAAGGTGGAGATGATCAAACGCCGCCAAAATGCACAGAGGAAAATCATTTAGGGGTTGGGGTACAATGAGTAAAAACACAAGTTGGTGTTATACTTCCATGAGCCTGAGACTTCTATGCGGCTGAGACATAGACCCTGAGGAAAGGAATCAGAGTTCAGCAACGATCCCCCAGGGTTGTGACATTGCAATCACAATTAAAAAAAAAATTGTGTTTCCAATTTGTGTTTATTTTCAGTTTGAACAAATGTATGATACTTTATTTTCATTTTTGTTGCTGCAATACGTGAAATCACATCAAATAAATACATATGTCAAGATACTCTAAGACGAAAGCGACAAAAACACACCTTTAAAACTAGCCCTCAGGTGAAGATAAAAGCTTTCCCAGATATGCCTGACGATGCCCCACATGCTCAGCTGGCAACACGAACCCACCTTGTCCCGAAAGTACCCACTCGCATGACTTTTATGGACTTCTCATATTCTCATTATTCAACTGTGCATTCCTACACACTACGATTTGGCTATGCTTGTTTTTAAAATACCCTCGTAAGTGAATGGCAAAGATCTGTCTCTTTATTACTTGATTCTGGAATTGCCGACTCAAATTCAGGATAATATATATTCAGAAGAAAATTTGCTTTTGAGTTTTTCTTTTTTTCGAGTCTCACAATATGCAATTATGTTATAATCAAATGGGGAAAAAAAAAAACCCACATGCTTGGTACTAAGGAAAGAATTGCTAAGTATACACCTCGCAGGAAGTAGGAAGTAACTTTGCTGATTGACGATCCCGGGATGGTAGAAGCAACAAGCAGAAGGACCAGGGGCCCAGGGAGAATTCTCAAAAAGCTTCAACACAACTCTGGCTTCCCGTATTGAAAGGATCAGACCCTCTCACTCCACATGCCTCACATTTTGTCTGTCACTGGTGTCAGAACTAATGGACTGCCCCTTGAGCATCACTACCTCCTGGGCTTGAACATGGACGATCCCCGAGTGGGACCAAGCTCATAGCTGAATGCAAGGAAAGGACTGGCTCCTTCAGTTTCCTGTTTCTGACTGTATAGGCAGATGTGCTTCATGCTGGCCACCAGGAACATGGAGGTAAA
>RJWT010014913.1:0-20765 GCA_004365215.1 Cuniculus paca
ATTCCAGACACCAGGAGCAATTACTAGGCTCAGTGTAGAGGAACAATGACCTGAGTCCTGCTGTCAGTGAGAGCAGTCTCAAGGGTCACAGGTGATTATAATGCAGCAGGGAAAATGCTAGAGCAGAGTTTCTCAAGCCTCGCTGTACACGTGAATCTCCTAGAATCCCTGTCAATGCAGATGGCTCATGGGAGTCTGAATTTCTAGCCACTACCCAACTGACACCCATAATGTGGTCCATGTTGAGTAGCAAGGAACTATAAGAGTCATTCACAGAATTCTCTAGAAACAGAGAGGAGGAGTCTTTAACACAGCAGACTAAGAGGATCAGAAGCCTTCCCAAAGGAAGTCATGTTTAAGTTTGGCTTTTTCAATTTCTGAAAACTTAAAAATCATACACAAAGATAAAGAGACCAGTACACTGAACACCCATTGACCAATCACCCAGAAGCTAGGTTTTAAAGGACAAGTGGAAGGAAATCACAACTTTATAATCTGCTTCTGACTCCAAGAGATAGTACATGTCAAAGCTAAAAAAACAAAAATCACACAATCATATGTAAGTATGTATGTGCACACACATGTGCAAAAAAAGAACAAAAAACAGAGCAAGATGGTGACTAGAAGCTGGCCGTGGCATTCCCTACCTAACATAAACAATTTCATAGATGATCAACATGAGAGGTTACTATGACTGCGATACAGGAAGACAAATCGTTTTTCAACACAGGCAACATCACTGTACAAGTGCAGAAATGAACAAAAGCCCCCTTTCCTGGCTAACAGGAGGGAGTGTTCCTGCTTTACCAATGACGGCTAAAACCTCACCCCATGTTCTGGCATCCTAGACAGAAACTGATAAAACTGGGTAAAACTGGGTAATCTTAGCATTACTATTGCATTCTAATAGCCCACACTCCACAGCTGTGCCTCCTCTGAGACCCTAATCAGCAAACATAGAAGAAATTCTCACAACAAGGTCCTCCTGACATTCTTACTAAATGCACGCCCTGATTCTCTGTGTGCAGTGTCCCTGAACCTAATCTAACTCACTGACTACAGCTGTTCTCTGGACATTAATAAGCTAGATTATAGTTTCTAAAAATCATTACTGTAACTTTGGATCTAAAAACTGAAGAACACATGACATCCTGAATCTAGCACATAGAGCAGTTCCAGAAATTGCCTGTGCATCCCAGAAAACCCTAAAAGACGAGATGGGGACCAAAGGATGTAGACCCTGTGTAGGGTAAGGGACATGCTATGGACATCATCTGTTAATGCAGAAGCATCAGTAAGATGTAAAATAAACTCCTTCTTAAGCAGTGCTATTATAAGTGAATTTTACAAAATGAACATGACTTCAGATTGACCTGACCCCTGAAACTGGCAGCAATTCTCCTGCCTCAGGCACCTGAGTATCTGATGGTGGCCTTTGGTTTCCCTTCAGCTCAGTTACCCACTTCCTCAGATATGTGGCCAGTCAGAATTTCCTCTCTGAGATGATCCCTCTCTAATCTCATGTATTCCTTATCTCATCCTTGCATATGTGATTTGTTGTCATTCAAAAATCTTTACAGCCTGGTGGCGCACACCTGTAATCCCAGCACTCAGGAGGCTGAGACAGGAGGATCGTTGCAAGTTTGAAACCAGCCTGGGCTACAAAGTCAGCCTGAATGGCATGGCGAGACCCTGTCTCAAAAAGACAAGGGCTGGGGATTTAGCTCAGTGGTGTTAGCCCCTGCCTGGCAAATGCGAGGTCATGAGTTTGATCCCCAGTGCTGGCGGAGGTGTGTGTGTATGGAATCTTTACAGCTTTACCCTTTGTATGGGTTACAGCCTAACCCATATGGACAGGCCAACGGACACAGAATGCTGTCACTGTGCAAATTCAAAGAAAAGAAGCCAAGTGCCAGGACATACAGTACTTATTAAATGAAGCACAGGTTGGATTTTACCCTTTCCTCTTTTTCATCAGTCACACATTTTTGGAGCATCTCATGTCCATGACTCTCAGACCTGTATCTTGAAGCTAAATCTCTTCCAAAATTCCAAACCACATATCCAACTGACCTCCTCCTGAATGTCCAAGCAGCTTCTCAGCCTTGATCCCAATTCCCAAACCAGGCCCAGTGAATATGCAGGACCAAGTTTTCTTCCCAGTTTAGTATAAATGGACTAAACAATTGTCCTGATATCATTTGGCATCCATAACTCTGTCAGAGTGATCTTCATATAATGGTAACCTGATCTCCTCACTCTCCTGCTCATAATACTTCAGTGGCTCTATATGTCCAGCAGAATAAAGTAAAAAAATGCTGCAATACCTCTCTGAGCACCAGTATCCTTCCCCCCTAGAAAGTGACTTCGGCCGTCTTTCAGGTCCTCCCCTACCTGGATATTCTGTAGCTTTGTCATCATGGACTCTGCACTTGAGTCCTTGGACTCTACACTTCTCAGTGTGGCAGCAGCCCCTGGGGTGGTGTCTTCTTCTTCCAGGTGCCTGGGATGGCACAGCAGTCACCACAGTCCATGCAGCCGAGAAGGACTGGGCCCTTTCTGCTTCTAAGATGGTTCTTTCCACTGTCTTCTTCCTTCTACCCAGAAATCTTTGCTGATCTACACTACCTTCTAGAGGTCCCCTCCTACCCCGCCTAAAAGGAGCAGCACTAAGAGGGACCCAGAAGCAATCTCTAATGGCCCCATACCAAATCTTGCAGTGCTTTGGTCCTTGTTTTAATGTGTCTCCCATCCAAGAAAGCCCCAAGTCCCACCTTCATGGTGCAGTCCCAGGCTTAGCCCCCAGGGCTGCCTCCCCTCCCCCATCCCTCCTGTTGTGCTTCCTGCCTGCACCTTGCATTTGATCTCTTGGTCACGTCATTCTCTGAGAGCTTAGTTTGCTCCAAGTGTCTTTGCCTCACTAGATTGTGAGCTGCACAAGGGATGGACAACAGTGGCTAATTGGGAGATGACCTGTCACTGTAGGAGCAGAGGATGTTCTGCTATCTCAATAAGGAGTGGGCAGTGAGACAGGAGGTAGCACTCACCAGGCTGGATGCTGTGACTTCACTGCACGAAACTCCCTTGGGGCTTATCAGGAAGTGGTCCTGCTCCTTGCTGACTCTCAACTGGAGGAAAGACACACATTCTCAGGGACAAATAGGGAGATGGAACATTTTCAAGGATATGGTATTTAAATCTCTTCTTCCCCTGAATTTACTGTGCCCAAATCTTCCTCCAGTAAAACCTTCTCTCTTCCCCAACCATTAAAAAATGAAGAGGACTTGACCTGTATTTGGAGCTGGGGAAATGGAGCTACAAGAGGAATCTTGAAATCTTCAAGAAATGCCCTAGTTACAGGATCCAGGAGTTCCTGCTCCCCATCCAAAGACATACCCACTGGGTAAAGTTTCCATTTTAGTGGCCACAATAGAAATCTTAAAAGAATTCATTGCATTTTGGCCAAAGGCCACCAGCAGTGCTATGGCCATGTCAAGGGTCAGGAGTTCTCCCACTGGATTTGGTGCTTTCCTCACCGTGACGTAGGTATCGCTCAACTGGGCCCAGCCATAGAGGTCCAGAAGTCGGTAGACACTGCTGATCTTGCATCGCATGAGCCGCTCTCCCTTGGCCAGGTTCAGAGAGTCAGCGGTGTGGAGGTCATTGATTGGTGTCATCATGGAGAAGTCTGCAGGGGACAGCATCAGGGACAGCGCTGCTCACTCAAGGTCAGGAGCTTCCATCAGCCACCACCCCCCATTCCTTGTCCTAGGCCTCTTCAAAGTCTCCCTGGCACTGTAACTGCACAAGAAGCATTGCTGAGCAGGGAATTCAACACTTTCACCCTTACCCAGTGAAGAAAGTCCGTAGAATGGATAGCTGTGCTCAATAAAGTCGTCTGCTAATTTGAGTTAGCATGCATTGCTTTTCGTCAAAACTCATGGCAAGACTCAAGTTCACAGAATGAAGGGTTCCTGGAATGCTAAGGTTACCATAAATCCTAACAATGAACACTGAATAAAAGCAATAATAAATTTCTGAGTGGAAATTCAGGTGTATTTCCTCAATTAGTTCTATTAAGAAAGTTACTAATCATGTGACCAGTCAGGTTGTTTTAATTATTCCGTACAATATAATTTTTCTGTAATTTGGAAAGAGGGCAAACAAAAAGTCAGGTCAGCCAGGAAGTAGATCTGTCAACATCTCCCGAGTTATTTTTAGGAATCAAACCCCTAGTCATGGGTTGGCCGAAGAGCCTGAAGCTTCCATCAGGGCATGTCTGCCCCTCCTTGGGCATGCAGTTCCTTGGTTGCATGATAGTTCTTTTAGGAAATTTTGGGTGGAAAGAAGTTGCAAACAGGCCTACAATTTTTGATAGTCTTATCCTCAGGACACGCAAAAGCTCTAGGATTTGATGGTCTGTCTACTCCATTAACATGGTAACCAGGCCTTGGGAAGGAAGAACAAGGCATTTGACACCCCATCCCCACACTCGGATTAATCAGTGTCTAGGAACCAATAAAAAAAAATCAGTAAGAAAGGATTCTGGCTTAAAATGATATCAGGTTGAGAGCCTCCTGATGCTGCCCATCTCAGCTCCCCTCTAAAAACTTTAATGGATTAAAAGGCTCTTTGGAAGCTTCAGGCATCTCTGTAAACCTCTCCATTATACAATGTGATGTGTGTCCTGCATCAGACTTGCTACTAGTTGAAATGATGAGATGGTCGGATGCTAGACCATATCCAGCAAGCACAAAGCATGCCCTGGACAGCCCATGTCAGGTAAATACAGCCAAAAAGAGGGCATATCACAAGTGCTGGCCCTAGGCAAAGCCAAGCAGGTGAGGCCGGTTTGGGGAGGGTCTTCAGACCCAGTGTTCTTTGAATTTATCTCGTACAAGTAACTCTTGGGCTCCAGAGATGGCCGAGAGGCCAGAACAGATCTGAAAACATTCACTCCCTCACATCCTCTGTGTCAGTCTCAAAGAGAATCCCCCTGTCCTGTCCTGTCCTGTCCTGTCCTGTCATGTGGAGCTTCGATTATAAGAATTATCTTACCCACAGCACTTAGGGGCAAGAGTCAAGAATAGGAAAACTGTACAGCAGTTCCCAGTTCTCCACTCTCAGGATCTTAATGTACAAAATACTTATTGTGACCAGATTCATGAAAGTTAGGATGGCTGAATATCATGAATGGGAAGCAGTTCTAACTGGGCCATTTATTTGGTGTGCCCAAGAAAACAAAGAAAAATACGAAAATTTAACCAACTCCCCTTAAAGTCAATATTGTAGGGCACCCTAACACCAACCCACCCTCTCCTCATTCCCAAATTCTAAGGCAAATGGAGCTAGACAGAGAACACCAAATCTGGGCTTGAATGACACTGGGAATTTCCTTTCTCCACATCCTTCACTATCATGGACATGTACTCATCCGATTTTTTTTTAAGTGCCCCATCACTTATCTCCCTGGAAGATGCTGATTAGTGAAGCAATGAGAATGTTGGTTAGCCCTATACATCTGTAAAGAGTTAGAGTACAAGGACAGAGACATAAAAACAGTGACAGAGAATATGAGGGATATGGGAGGCAAAAACCAGAGAACCAGCAAAGAGACACTCAGTATAGATTTAATAGAAGAAAATTTTTCTGAACTGAAATAAAGACCTGTGTATACAAATTTTAAGAAAGTGTTACATTTTAGGGCAAAGAAAGTTCATAAAAGTTACATGCTTCTGAACATTTCTAAAATATAAATTCAGGAAAAAAATCCAAAAGTATCTAGAAAAAAATCTGGTTACTGAGAAAGAAACAAAAATAAGTTGTCTCAGATTTCTCTGTTACAGCCAAATAAGCTGAAAAATCAGAAACCACTGAAGTACCATAAAACAGGTAAAAATAAAAGGAAGATCAAAAGTATACCAGACAAATAAAAAGAAATAATAAAAAGAGGTAATAATATTATTAGCAAAATAGAATTGTGCAAAACAATATTCTCCTGGACAAAAAGAGCCACTCTGAAAGTCATTTTATGTGGATGAAAGGTACGATCCATAAAGAAATTATAGCTATAAAAAACACTTGTGCTTTGGATAGTATTTAATCAAGATATGTAAAGCAAAAATCATCACAAATACAAAGAGAAATGAACAGAAGCCAAACACAGTTGAAGACAATATAAATTTCAATTTTAAAAACAATCAAATGAAAATGGAAATAGAGATTAAATAGTATGTCCTAGAGATTGTCTATAACTATATATAATTTAAAGAGAATATTATTGGGCCACAAACAAACCTCAAAAATCCCCAAAGCAGAAATCAACTAGGATATGTTTTCTAAACATAATGCTATAAAATCTGATATTATTAACAAATCTTTAAAAGAATATGCATTCAACCACTTACAAATGAGAAAATACACTCCCTGGCAGCTCTTAAAAAATAAAAATAAATAGGCTTGGGGTATAGCTCAGTGGCAGAGCACGTGCTTAGAATGTGCGAGGTGTTGGGTTCAGTCTTAGCACCATCAAATAAGTACATAAAGTCAAAATACCAACTGCAAACTATCCCAAAATTAACAATAAAGGAAATACTGCACTAAAATTCATAGTCATTCCAAACCTATACTCAGAAAAAATAAAATATTTATTTTATATGAAAATAAATCAAATTTAATTTATTCTAAGAAAAAATATACAAAGAACACAACAAACCAATGAAAAGTTATGGAAAAGAATTAATAGTTATAAAAACAAAATTAAAAAACTAGAAATCATAAAAAATAGTAGTACCAATAATTAAATCCAAGAATTGGCATACATGAGAAGATCTCTGACTAACAAACATCTGAATACATGAGTAAAGAGAAAAGGAAAACATACAGGAGCAGGAATAAGAATAGGACATCATTTCATCCACAGCCAAAATGTAAATAAAGAAAACAAAGTAAATCACCTTAACAATTTCAAAAAATAAAATGAATTATTTCACAGAAAATATATGAGCAAAATTTACTGAAGAAACAGCAAAATACATTTTTTAAAAAACTAGATGAAACTAAAGAGAAAATGTCAAAGATCTCTAATAATGTTCCAGATCTAGATGGTTTTGCAAGTGAGAAATACATCTTCAAGAAAAAAGACTTCCTATCTTACATAAATTCCATGAGGTCAAAAAGAATGGTGGGATTACCCTAGTCCATATCATGAAATTACAGCCTTAAAACCACTACTAGATGAAAACAGCCCAAAATCTGAACTGTTGACCAACCTCAAGTGTGGACATGGACTCCAAAATCCACAATGACATTCTAGCAAATCAAATCTAGAAGAGCATTTTAAAAAGACTGTTTCAAGACCAGAAATTATTTATTTCAGAAATGAAAAAAAAGAAGAGTTCAATATCCAGAGTTCTATTACTCTAACTCATCACAACAATTGTTCAAGGAAAGAAAAATCAATAATGCCCAAAATGCATTTTATAACATTTAAAATCTATTTCTGAGAAAGACCTATAATGAACTACAATAAAAAGATATTTCCTCAACATGATAAAAAATAATTATCTCAAACTCTGTGGTAAAAGAATTTCCATTAACGTCAGAAACAAGACAAGGGTAGTTACTCTCTAATATATTATTAAACATTGTTCTGAAAGTATAACTGGGTGAAACGAGCAAACTGAAAAAAATCAAAGGGCAAATGTCAGCATGATGGAGGCAAAATTACCATTAATTTGCAGATTATATAATTTTCTACATATAAAAAATTCAAGAGAATTTATATAAGTATATATGCAAATCCAAAAAGAAAATCGAATGGAAAAAAAATTTATTTAAAATAAAAAAGCTACATAAGGTTTCCTAGATAAACTTAAGACAGTAATGACTACATACAAATAACTACCAACCTTTTCTAATGGGCATTAAAGAAGACTTAAACATCCCTCATTTCTGAAAATATTTAAAATTCATTCATGGAAATAATTTTAAAATACTTCCTGTGTGTCAGACACTATTCTAAGTCCAGGATGCTATTCTAGGAAACAGTATCAAACATATAAATTTCTAGAATCAAATGTATAAATTTTCCCATGGAGCTTATATTCTAATATAAGATTATAGATCTGTACATTCTCCACTAAATCATTCTCTTCATTTAATGCAATCCCAATCAAATTCTCAAAAGGATCAATTAAGATAGATGTGGGTAGAGCTCGACAATTCTAAAATTATTTTAAAGAACAACCTTGTACAAACATTCAAGGAAAATTATCAAATGGACAAGTAATTAGTCATATTTGTCCCATCAGATAATAAAACATGGGGAAGGCACCTCTGAGCATGCACTCAAAAACAGAACCCACAAAAAAGTAATAATAATAGATTCGGCTACATGGAAATGAAAGAACCCTACAAGGCAGAAAGGAAAAAAAAAAAAAAAAAGCACACCGTGGGAAAATTAAACAGCAAAGGAAAATTAGAAAAATAATCGCAGTAAATTGGAAATATAATAGGGAAATAGTGTTAATTTTGAAAATCTATAAGAAAAATACAGTAACAGGAAAATTAGCTCAGGATGTGAACAAGCAATTTACTACAAAAGAAAATCATGTCCAATATATACATAAGCATGTGCAATATATCCACTCTCGTTAGTGATAAAATAGATAAACATTAAAATTCAAATAACTAATAAAGAATAAAAACTGAAAAAAAGTAAAACAAAATAAAAGTATGTATAACTTGTAAAAATCAGGAGAATAAGACACATCATAATACATACTACAGATCAGGCTGAAGGAATGGGCACTGTCATTACTGGGGACATAAATTGGTTCTATCTTTCTCTAGGATGGAGCAAGAATCTAATTGGTCATTATGCATAAAAGTCTTTTAAATATTATCCAGCAGGTCAACTCTTTGTAATTTATGTTAAGAAAACAGTAATGGAGAAAGTCAGAAATTTATTTAACAGGATGTTTACTACATTGTTTGTAATAACAAAAAGTCGAAAACAATCAAAAAAGGGCTGGGGATTTAGCTCAGTGATGTAAGCTCCTGCCTAGCAAGCGTGAGGTCACGAGTTCAATCCCCGGTGCCGCAAAAAAAAAACAAAACAAAAAAAAAAACCCATACAATCAAAAAGTCCAATAATAAGAAATTGATCAGATAGCATTTATCCACTAAAAATTAAATTGCAGAATCATATTTTATTAGGTGAAAATTAGTAAATATGTTATTAAAATTATATGTATGATGTGATTATATTGTTTTTGCATATCTATATACATTAAGAGAAAAGGGTTGAAAGAATACACACTAAAATATTGATAATAGTAATTTCCAGGTTTTAAGAACCTTGATGATTTTCCTAGTTTCCAACCATCATCCTGTATCGATCATGTTGAGAGATTTTTTTTTTAATGTTTGTTTTAAAGCATCTGTTGTGGGCAGAGCTTTACAGTCTAAAAAGGTCGCCTCAAGCACAACCTTGGATCTTCTTGGCTCATCTATGGAGCCAAGCTGGCCTGTCCAGTGCACCATGGAAACACTGGTTTTGATGGCCTCTTTTCATCCCCTGAAGTCACCTCCACGCCTCGCATTCCTGGCATCCTGGATAATTCTTTTGTGGGTCTTTAATTTGCAGTAACATCAAAAGCAGAGCCAGATACCTCTCTGGCTTCTGCTGAGTTCCCCCAGGCCTGCTAATGAAACTGCACACTTGTACTGTCGCCTGGCAACCAGCTTCTCGCTGCTCCTTCCTCTCCTCCTCACGCCACCCATCCTCCTCGCTCCTGGCAGCTCCCCAGACACCCACTTACTCATGGAAGATGTTGGGAAGACTGCGTGGGAAGTGCTGGCCATGAAGTCCGCAATCTGCCGCAAGGCCCAGATGTTGGAGGAGTTGTTCCCCTTCTTCATCTGCTCCTGGATAAGGCCTTCCAGCTCCTCTCTGAAAGACTGAAGCAGGCCCAGAGGTGCTGGTCCCCCCAGAGCATCTCACACAGGAAACTGAGGGACTCTTGGCTGCCAAATGATGAGCTCTCCCGAGTGCCCACTCCCAGCCCTGGGTCAACTAGCCCAGGCCATTCTTAGGCTTCGAGGGGCCCAGAGGCAATTCCAGTTGGACCCCAGGAGCCTTCCCAAATTGCTGTGTGGGGCGCTAAGAGGGGGTGCCAGGAATGGATCCTGTGCATCCCTTGCCCTGTGGGTAGTAATCTAGATCCCAGTCCTTCCGGCATCCACCTAATAGGCAAGACACGCCCCCCTCATCAGACTTGGCAGGACTTCACTTTAGTAATTAAGGGCGTTTTAAAAGCAGAACTGAACGAGAATGAGCGCCACCTTCCCTCTCCATTAAGATGCCTATGGCTCTTCTGGGCCTCAGTTTCCTGGTGTACTTAATAAAGGGGTAGACGGGAAGGCAGAAGGATCTGATGATCCCAGAGGCGGCTTCCACTTTTGATGCCCTTTCTAAGCGTAACTTTTCAGAGCACCAGGGTATAAACTGGGCATCTTGCCCACCAGGTGGCAACAGGAAACACTTGAAGGAAACGGAGATGCTTAATCCTATAAAAAGGTCAGAAGAAGCAGGATTCCTACAGTCCCCACCTCCTGCCTGGGGCCTCAAAACCTAGGCTGGCGCTGTCTAACCCTGCCACCCCTTCCAGTCACACTCTGGGGATCTTCCCAGGGACTCCTCACCCCAATGCTTTTAGTGCCTGCTATTCACTAGGCTCCCCACACAAGGCCACCAAGACCTCAGGCTTACTGCCTCTGTGGGGCCTGACCATTCGCTGGGCTCACAGCCAGGGAGCCACACAGGGTTGTTGTCTTGCCTCCTTGAAGCTGGGGGTAGATGGGGCGGGATATGTGGGGGTGGGGGGGAGACAAGAATGAAGCAGAGCTGAACCCAGGCTCCTGAGCCTATCCTGCAAGGCGCTGGGCGATCCCAGCCCTGTCCCTAGCTTCCCAACCCTTAGCATCACCTGCTGTTCCCGAAGAAGCCCCAGACTCTACTGCCCCGACTTCCCCTTGCCACCCACGCGTCCGCAGCACCTCCCACTTCAGACATCATCAGACCTCGCGGTCCTTCTCAATGCACTACCTGCCTCCAGAGGGCCACGGGCAGCCAGGTCAGGCAGGCACCGCCGGCCTCAGGTCTGGAGAGAGCCGGATGATCCCAGCGTGGCCTGGCTTCCTCCACTCCGGTCCCATGATCCCTGCCCTCTCGAGTCCTCCACTCTGCCCACCTTCTGGACCTCCTCCCACCGCCCCACCTGGCCCATGCATTCAAGCCTTGTTCGCGCCGCGGTGAGGTCAGTAGAGGGAGCCCCCAAGTCTTCTCCGTGGTGCCCCCTGCTGTGGGAGGGAAGGAAGGCTGGAAACAGAATCTGAGGGGCAAAGGGCACTAAGGCGGGTCTCCCGGCCCTCTCATCCTTGGGAACCAAGCTGTCTGCACACACCCAGCTCGTGCCATGCACTAGTGACCAGGAAACACCGCGTGCAGACCAGTGGCCCTCGGCGGCTCTAAATCGCCCCGACCCTGAGCCGAGAAGAGAAGCGACGGTCTTTGGGCCCCCCTGGCCCCTGGCTCCCTCCTCCTCCGCCTGCCCCGGCCCTGCCCCGGGTGGGACCCACTCACGGGACTCTGCAGGATCATGGTGACGCGCTTCTTCTGCTCCATCAGGTTGAAGTCTTGCCGCAGGTCAGCAGCCCGGCTGCGAAGGCGCAGGTACTCTGGGTCCTCCTCAGAGAAGCGGTCAAAGTAGGGCTGCCCCTGGGGGTGCGGCGGGGAGGCGGCCTCGGGGACGGTCTCTTCACTCATTTTCCTGCTCAGGCTGCGATCGATCGGCTCCTGGAACCCTGCAGAGGAGGGACAAGGGCCGGCGGGTTGGTCCTCGAAGGCGGGCCCGCGCTGCCTGAGGCGGAAGGTTGGTGTTGGTGGGTGGGGCGGTAGGATTCGCCGCCGGCTGCGGCTACTCCAGCAGCTCGTCCAGCAGAGTGGTGGCCCCCCGTGACGACCGATAGGGGGCGCTGTGAGATATAACTGGTCACACAGGGGTCGCAGGGGACTTTCCCAGAGGAAGCACGACCTGCACTACCTTTTGAGCATTTCTGCGATGCATACTTACATAGCGGGAGCTACTTAGTGGGAGTCAGTATTTCATCTAAGTGGCAGGTGGAATAAATCACTTGCTTAGCATGTCCAAGGGCCTGGATTATATTCCTAGCACGGCTATGTAAGTGTAAATAAATAAATTATAAATAAATGTAAACCCTCTTGTAAGCATCCTCAAAAAATACGGTGGGGAAATTCGCAAACAAGCATCTCTACTAAAACATGGGAAACACTTTGCTCAGTGCTCTGGCCCCTGGAAAGGTGCCATTGGTGAATTTGTTTTTGTAAAATATGGTTTAATGCAGAATCGAATTCTTACCAAGTTTAAAAGAAGTATATGATTTGTATTAGAGAAAAATGTATTTTTTCCCAAATCCCACTAAATGTATACTGAGAAAAAAAGAATTAATAGCATGTGAAGGGAGCCATGTGATCAGGAGACAGAGTCCCACGTATTGAGGCCTGAGC
This sequence comes from Cuniculus paca, assembly GCA_004365215.1. Classification (NCBI taxonomy): domain Eukaryota; kingdom Metazoa; phylum Chordata; class Mammalia; order Rodentia; family Cuniculidae; genus Cuniculus; species Cuniculus paca. The sequence continues at coordinate 12,593 of RJWT010014913.1, forward strand.
CATGCAGTGAAGGCCATCAAGCCACAACTTTTTTCCACTCAAGCACGCCTATTTAAATGCATGAATGAAGAACAAAAGGAATGTCTTCTTCTGTTGCTATACTGGAGCTCTGCTGAGGAGTCAGGCTGCAATTTCAGCCTTCACTTCCTGACTGTGGAACTTTGGCTAAGCCAGTCTCCTCTCACGTGTCAGCGCTGCTAGCCTTTAAGATTGTGGTATGCGCCTTCACCATCCTGTGCTTTTCCTTGTTGCCTGCTGGCCCGTCCCAACACAAGAAGACATGAACTTTGAGTGGACCATAATTAGCTTTTGAATGTAAGGAGACTGAAGAATATTAAAAGGGCTCGGGCTCTAGGGTCTCATCCATACTCTGCCACCCCTCTGCTCCTCCTTGGGCTCCCATTGCATGAGCAGAGGGAGTGCCATTTTATTCTCTGGGAGAATGCTCCTGACTGCCCAGGTCACAGTCTGTACTTGACTTCTGGATGACCAGTCCCTGACCCCTCCAGCCTTGCTTAGGCAGTCCTGAGTTCCTCAGCATTAACTTTCATGGCAGCCTCATTCCAAAGGAGGTCTCTCATGACCAGTAGGGGATATTCTTCTTGTCACTAAGCTGTCCGTGACCTCTTCTTCCAACCTGTAGGGACTCCACCCTTTACCTTTACAGTCTCTGGGTGGTGTGAGTGGAAGATAAGTGCCATGGATTAGCCCAGAGAAGACAAGTACGAGTCCATCCTATCAGGCTAGAATACCCAGCTGGCTTGTGGTTGTTGTTTGCATGCCTCCTTTCGGACAAATGTGAATAGCGTGTTCAAGAGAAGGCACATGGACAGAGTTCCTCAAGGGTTTCATGATGGCCTGAACCCATGCCAAGAACAATGCTTCTCACATTATTGCTTGGTTACATATTGCAATCACCAGAGGAACTTTAAACTACGGATGCCAGAGATTCTAGTAGAGTTTAGAAAGTGACCAGGACATGAGGATTGTTTAAAACTCCCTGAGTGATTCTAAAGAGCAACCAGGGTTGAAATATTACAGGGTATATGTTAATGGTTGTAACATGTAATATAATGCCCATTCCAGGAGATGGCTATTTTTAGCAAGCCAAACAAAGATGGCATGAAACCACACATTTCTAAACTCATGCCATACCATGCCACTTCCATACCTGTCCAGGACCACTCAAACCACCTTTTACCATGGTACATTTGGTCTGGACTCCATATGTCACCATGACCTGTTTCTGTAAGGCTGACAAACTGTAGCCTCTGTTCTTAGTTCTTTCACTAATTTGTCATCTCACTATGAAAGCCCTTAGCAGATCTCCCCCAACCAGCACCACGCTTATCAGTTGTGTTGAGATATTTGGCAACAAGAGACAGGGGTAAGTGACTAGGAGTGGCGAGGAGGAGTCTGCTGGGAGAGGTGACCCCCCCCCAAAAAAAATTCTCAAAGGACGATTTTAAAATACAGTTGGCAGTTTGATAGAACAACTGCAGGCTGTACTTAGAAACATTTAAATTCAGACTCTTATTCATCTGAATGGAGAAAGAGTGACTGGATCTGTGAGGGATGTTTCTGGTAGAACTTGATTGGGCTAGAAGTCAGAGGCCTGAAATCTTACCTTGATTCAATCACTTGATACCTGCATGAGCTTGGGCAGGTCATCTGCCTTTCTGGGTCTCACTTTGAACATCTCTAAGTGAAGAAGTGACAAGAAGGACCTCTGGAGCTGCCTTCCAGCTCTGATACTATACAGTTCATCCAAGCTGAAGACAGATCCATGTAGAAAAGGCAGAAGGGTGGAGGATCTGTGTTTCCCAGCAAGGACCTGCCTGCTTCCCCTGGGGCCTGTTCCTCAAGCCAGGTGCTAAAAGAGAAGCACTTGCAGAGAACATACATGAGCAACTGACAGCAGCCTGTGGCCTCAAGTCAATCTCGTGGGCTTGGGATCAGTTAAGAATACTTTGCCTCCATCATGCTCCTTTCCAGCCTCATGCCTGGGCCTGGAAAGTGAGAAGAGACTGCAAGGTCAAATACAAGTGCACCATACCACAGCCGTGCAGATGTGTGGTCACCATCCAGATTTTCCTGGCAGGCAGAGCTGCAAACCAAAATCCTTCCACTGCATCACCCCACTCAACCTCACCACTGCTTCATTCAGTGACTCATCATGGCAAACAATTCTCTTTGGCACTTTCATTGCCCTGAACTTTGGATGTTATTTTTAAAATAGCAACAAGCAACCCACCACCACCACCACACACACAGTGAGTACACTAGATGTCAGCATGGAGATGTGAGATCCCTGTGTTCCTTCCAAGCCCACCAGCTGCTAAACTTTCAGCTTTTCTAGAATAGGCATTGTTTGGGACACCACAGCCTGGTAGTGAGCCTTCCTAGCCTGAGTCCTTTCAATGCAGGCAGGAAAAGGTGGTCTTCTTTCCTTTTCTGTAGAGTGGCTGCACTTCTCTCAGGGGTGGGGATGTGAAGGCTATGAAGCAGCTCACCCCTCCCCAAAACATGAGGAATCAAGCAGTCTTGAGCCTGAGGGAAAGGAGCCTATGCTACTATGTCCCTGGTCCCCTGCCCTGCTTAGATCCTAGCCCCATAGGGCTGTTCCTGAGGTGCTCCTGTGGGGATGGTGTAAGCTGACTCCATCAGCATGACAACAAGGGCCTGGGCAGAGCCTTTGGCTTTGTGAACCAGAGGCATTCTTTTGTGATTCTTCCTTCCCTTCCCACAATGGATCAAGGGATCCACAAAGGATCAAATTTACATACAGATAGCTCAATGGTCAAAGGCACAGACTCTGGAACAAGAATTACCTGGGTTCAAATCCCAGCTATGCCCATTATTTGCTATGTAATCTTGGGCTGGTTAACCTAACTGTTCCTCAGATTGCTTATGTTACATAGGGGTAATAATTTTAACTGCTTCAAAAGATGGCTGTAAGAACTATCAGAGTGAATACATGTGAAGTACTTAAAACAAAGCCTGGAGTATAGCAAGAACTATTAACTCTTTTGGTCAATGCAGGTGTCATTTAGGGGCCAGAATCATTTTAGCATTAGGAATTTGAGTAATGAGAGACTTGTGTGTCAATGGTAAACAGTTGTACACTAAATAACTGTAATTATGTACTTTAATCCAAAAAACTAATTCAGTGATGAGCTGTACTGACAAAAGGAGAACAACTAGGGAAAAACTGAGAAGAATACCTAGTTTCCTGATAATGGGAACATGTCAACCTGGAGATGACAAGAAAGAGGCTAAACAGGAAGAAGAAGATCAGAGACCAGTGTCTGTTCAGCCAGGTGTGATGGGAAAGAAATAATTGGATTTTGTCTCCAGTTCCTGGCACAGAGCTTCAAAAACCCTTAGGATTTTTTCAATATCCAAAAGATAGTAAGAATATCTTTTGTTATTCATAATGAGCCCCATTCAACTTGACCTGAGTTTATGCTAATAAGGTAACTCAGAGTGGGTCCTAAGATAGTTTCAAGGGATAATCTGGTCAGAAAGACAAACTGCATGATTAGAAGGTTGGAGTTTCAGCCCAAGGAGGGAGAGGGGCTGGAGGCTGAATTCAATTAAAGCATGTAATGGTTGATACATTGTGTCGACTTGAGAAGTTCAGGGCTTAACCAAGTAACTCAGCAGTTCTACATTCTAGGGTGCACAGGACATGCCCTAGGGCAGCTGTTTATGCTCTAGGATGTTGTAATGGTTGAATCATGTGTCAATTTGAGAAATTTAGCAGTTTAACAAAGTGACTCAGCAGGGGGCTAGGGTCCTCGCTTGGTAAACATCCTGAGCCTATGCAAGAGGAGGGCACAGAGATGGTGTGAGTGCTATACCTGTTTAGGGCAGGCAGCCTGCTTACAATATAAGGGAGGAAAAGAAGCTTGCTTCACACCCTTTTTTGGTCTTGTTGCTTTGCTGTCTTCTGCAGCCTTAAACTGTTGCCCCACTGCCATGCCACTCTGCTTTGGAGCCAGTTGATTATGGACTAAAATCTCTACAAACTGTGAGTTAAATAAACCTTTCTTTCCTTAATTTTGGGTGTTGGGTACTTTGTCCCAACAACAATAGAAAAAGTAACTAAGACAAAGGACAAACGATTTAATCAACTGTGCTTTTGATAAAATAAGCCCCCTGACTTAGAAGGAAAAAAACCAAAAACTCTGGACACTCAAGCTTTGGGTAGTTTCCTGATTGTGAATACACTGATGCTTGGAGAATGATGAACCCGGATACCATGAGGAGAGGGCACAGAGTTCTGTGTGTCCCTACTCCCACCCAGACCCTGACCTATGCGACTCTTGCATTTACTGCTTCTGACTTAGAGTTTTATAATAAACCTATGATTGTAGGTAAAGCAATTTTAGTGTCTTCTCAGGGCTGTTCTAATGAATTGTGGAAACTGAAGAGGAGTTGTAGGAATCCCCAAAATTAAGCTAAGTCAGACAGAAGTGCAGTTGGTCTGGGGATCCCATTTGTGACTGGTGTCTGTAGTGGAAACACTCTTGTTGGTGATCTTGTCTTTTAATTCGTGGTAGTTAATTGGTGGGCCATTTAACTCAGACATACAATTGTTCAATTGAATTGAATTGTCAGACAACAAGTTGGTGGCAGAGAATTGGTGACAGAATAGCACCCAGCAACTTCTATTCATGATTCATTTTCACTACCAGGACTACTTTATGGCAGATATTATTGTCCATGTTTTTCACATACAGAAACTGAACTTCAGAGAGGTTAATTAACCTCTTTCAAGATCACACATACAACAAAGATTCACACAGAAGTCTGTGGCCCCAGATCCTCACCTTTCTACTCCTTTATATTGTCCCCAATATCAGTTGGACTGTCTTGTACGAGAGGGGATTGGCTGATTCCCTAGACTCTTGGGGACCAGAATTAGGAAGCCAGGTGGTTGCTTCAGACAGGAAGATTTTCCTGAGGGTGTAAAGAATGTTCTGACAGCAGGAGCAGCTCCATAACAGAAAGATGGGACAGCTGCCTTCTCAGGCAGCAAGTTGTCCCCTGAAGTCACAGTGTTGCTAGCTGTAAAGGGGCTTCCATCCTTGTTGGGGATGAGACAGGCATAGGGGAGGGGGGAACTAGCAACTAGGACCTCAAAGGTCAGGCAAATTCTCTTGCAGCTCTTGAGTGAGCAAGATAGGGGGAATTTAGGACAATGACCTGAGTGTCTAGAAACTCACCCTTGTTGGATGGGCCCACTGCAAAGTATGCATCACCCTCGTCACCTCTGAAAGCCAAGGCTACTTACCTAGAAGCTACCCCAGGCTTGTTGAAGGGTCTGTCCTCTAAGCACTGGGTCTGCACCCCGTACTCCACTCTCAGGGGTGCCAGCTGCATCTACACAACCTCAGCCATCAAGGTGGAAACTGGGAAACAAAACACAAACACAGCAAACATCAGGATGTTTGTAGCACTATGACCCTTCTCAACCTGACTTATTTCACAAACTGCTGGGAAAATCTTAAAAGTGAAGTTCCAGTGATTGTTTTTAATTTTAAAAAACAACTTACATCTATAAAAGGAAAAGAAAGCACTGTTATCTTTGTAATTGGGATCAAAATTCTTTTTCAATAGGGAACTGGTGGATCCCTCTGCCAAATGCTGGTTGGTGAGGCCTCAGAAGAAGAAGGCTGCTCTGTGGTGGAAGAAGCAGAATGTGGGATTCCTGCCAGAGCCCAAGGATAAGATTGCTTCCTGGGATCCCTCCCCAAAATACTTCACTGCCAGTTACAAAACTCACAGATAGTGCAGCCCCAAAGGCAGAAATAGCCTGAAAAACATCACACCCTAGGCAAGTTGGAGAGCCTCAGATTTACACGGGCCATGAATTAGTGAATTCAAAACTACTTCACTTAGAACTCAAGAGAAGAAAGCCCCCAGTTAGTGCCAGGGTAAAAAGTCATGGGGTACCCCTGAAGAAGGAATATAATGTTATCATTATCTTACAAATATGGACAATTTACTTCTCCAAAAATCCTGAAGAATAAGGTCTTCAAAAGATTAATCATCAAAGTTTAAGCACACATACAGAGTGATAGTCTTCTAGGGGTGCAGGGGCTGTCTGATTCAGGACTGGTCACATTCCTGGTTGTACCCTTGCCACCTGATATAGCTCTGGCTCATTTCATCTCCATTCCTGACCTGATAACTGCCCCTAATAGAACCATTGTTACAGGCAGCTGAATTAGATAGAAATATTATAGGCAGTCAGATGGGGCTGGGCCCTTGAAGGAGCCAGTGCAGAAGGAGAAACCTGGGAGGAGACATACACCTCCCGCTGTGGGCCAGACCTCAAAACAAAAGATTAAACAAATACATCCCCATCCTAAGGATAAACATCAGGGATTGATACTCTAAATAAGTCTCTATCACCCTGAAAAAGCCAGGAGTCACCATCCCAATCCCCTACAGGAAGAGTCATTGCTCTCTAAGCACGCTCACTTGCTATGTGACTTGCTTCCCCATTTGTCCCCAATTAAATCAATTTTACCTTAGCAATTAATCTTATTGGTTGACCATAGTTCTGTCCCACCTCATGCCCACATTGTGAGTTCCCATTTTCCCCCACCTTAGATCTGCCTCACTTTGTGGTTATGCTCTATAAAAGTCCATAGAAAAAACAAGAGTCTTTGGCAACCCACTCAGGACCCCATCTGTCTCTCAGACAGAGGCTTTCTTTCTCTCAATAAATATATTCTGCTCTTAACCTCTGTTGTTCCTAAAATTCATTCTTCAATTTTAGAGGACACGAACTAGGACAGGACATCTAGTAGGTTGAGAGTTTCATTTCCCTATAATTGCTCAAGTAAAATCACCATCCAGGGAGAATCATCCCACCCATGAGGGACAAGACATATGCTTGGGAGAGTTCTGGACAGCTACATGCCACTAAGGCACAGCCTCATCCTCAACCCAGCCAACAGGCCCAGGGCTCAGCATTTCAGTTCCTGGAGGTCCTGGAGACACTGAAATTTGCTTCCAGGAGCAAGGCTCTGTGGTTGGCATGTTTAGCACTATCTGCATCCCCCTTCCAGTCGTTTTGTTTTTGCCTAGAACAAACTCACAGCCACCACTTGATGCTGCTTCTGTCCAGTGCCCACTAATACAGAAGCCTTCCCTTCCACCATTGAATGAGTGCAGTGACAAATTCCACTGCTTTCCCTCAGACCAGTCCTGTACCAGGCAAGTTGTATTACTTCAAGCACTACCTTCCTACTTGGCCCAGCACCCAGTCACAGAGGGGCCTGGGACTATAATCAACTAAGATTTGAATTGTTACAACCTAAGAAATTTTTTTCTTTTTTTCAGACAGGGTCTCATTGTGTAGTTCAGCCTGGCCTTGAAATCACTATGTAGCCCATGCTGGCTCGAACTCACAGCAATCCTCCTGCCTCAGCCTCCCAAGTGCTGGGATCACAGGTGTGCATCACCACGTCAGGCAAGAGCCTAAGCTATTTCTTGTGTGCAATAACAGAACTTATCCTTTGTCTCCGGAAGTGGCGTGCCATTCATGTAGGAAGGCAGGCATCTGTTTCCTAGATAAGCAAAATAATACTATGAAGAAAATAACTCCCATCTCAGTCTCTATCAGTGTTGAAATTCCACTATGAGGGCTCCATTCCTTTTGTTATAGTGTTACCCACTGATTGAATGAAGATACCCCTGAAAAGTACTGGGGGTAGAAATGTTATTATCGGTAAACCATGGCAGCAAACTGTCAAATATTTGACTGCAGAGTCAGGCTGAGCTGAACCAGGGCAGGCATCAGCAAGTTTTAATGAGAGAAAGGGAAGAGAGAGAGGCCCTATGCCAGGACGACCCAAGAGGGCCCCTGCACTTGCACAGGGCTGGTGCTCTGGGGATTTTGGAAGACCTTGGCTTGGGAGAGCCCTCGGAGCCTGACTAGTGGTGGCAGCAAGCCCAGCATAACCCCAGCATGTGCCTTGAGAACCACCTGCGGGCCTTGGCAGAGCTGAGAAGCAAGGTGCAGTGTGAGCTGTGGTGAGAAAAGGATCCTTGGTAGTTCAGAAAGCACCAGGCACATGGCACCTCATGGCCACCTGCTCTCAGAGTGCTGTCAGCGTGGGCCATGAGGTGGGAAGAGTCAGACGGTGGAGTCTGG
>RJWT010014914.1:0-20761 GCA_004365215.1 Cuniculus paca
TCAGTCAATGGGAAAGGTGGGCAGGAAACAGGAGGGCAGGAGGAGAGAAGCCAGGGTATTTATTACACTAATGCTTTCTGCTCTGGTGTTGCAAGGCAAGCAGCAGATGCAACCCTCCATGGCTCTTCCTGTCTGGCTTCCTCTTCGGTAGCTCCACCTGCCCTGAGGCTCCCAAACGGGATTCTTTCTCGCTGCCCCTTCAGCCCAGGGGTGAAAATACTTCCCACTGTCAGCAACCTGTGGGTGCTTGAGTATCTCTTGGTCCTCTTGACCTGACCACACCTGTCAACAGACCCTTCAGCAACTTCTCTTCAGCATCCTAGCTGAGTGTGCCTTCTGTCCCTTGCAGGACCCTGACAGATGGCTTCTATCACCACCTAGATCACAAGAGACTAAAACAAAACCTAAATGTGACTCTGGTCACTGATTTTTGTGATTCTGATTCACTTTTTATAAACAGGAGTCAAATATGTTGCCCAAAAGGAGAGGAGGGAACTTGGATATTCGTCCACATTTTCTATCACTTTGCCTCTGTTTCACAAGGTTCAGGGGGAGAAACTGCAGGCCTACAAGCCCCAACAGCCACCTCACTGCCAACTGCAACCTTTAAATGTGGGCGGGTTAAATTTAGAATATGAATAAACATTTATCCTCGCTGCATACTGCATAATTTCACATCTGTAATAAACGTCTACATTGACTCAATATATATAAAGAGACTTTGATCTGTGCTTTGGTTCTTTCTAAAAATAAAATCAGTAACACCACCACCACCACCCCCCATTTTCCCCTTCACTCTTCTGTGATGTATTCGGAACATAAGCAAGGCCTCAAAGTCTCGTGGGTTATTTTTCTTTTCTTCATATGATATACGTGCTACAAATCTGCAATTAAGGGATTTCTAAGAATTTAAATGATATGGTCTAGATACTAAATGATTCCTTTGTTTTTCTAAAACACACACAGATACACGTACAAAAACACATACATACACAGTATCCAAGAACAGGAATTCGTGTCTTTAATGTCAGTCAGTGGCGAAAACTAAATTTCAAACACGTTTCTGAAAGACCACCTTCATTAATTCTTTATGAAGTGGAGTAAACAAGAAAATAATTACCCACCTAAGAGGGGTTCTTTTTATTTCTTATGATCTCCAATTATGGAAATTTATTTCTTATGATCCCCAATTATGGAAATTTCTCCACGTAACAATTTCAAGTTCTACTCACACAGAAATGGGCCAGCCTGACCTGGGTACTAGATGAACTCATTCCATCCAGTAACGCTGGTTCAAACAGGACCTCTTAGGCGTGACATCCAGACCACCTTATACATCCAGAGCCAAGCCCCTGAGTATTTTACTACAACACACTGTGTAAAAGGATCATTTCAGAAAACAGATTGTCAAACATAATATATCTTGAGATGACTATGTTATTATAGCAGTCTGAAGTGAGACTTGCTATTTTAAATAAGAAATGGGTTAGTTCATTAAGTGCGATTAAATACTACATAAAATCTCATTGCAGTGACCTAACAAGCTGTCAATCCGGGCATTTTGAGAACTAAATATGGGAGATGATTCTTACCTTCAAAGAGTTTATGGTTTGGTCAGATTAGGGCATAAAAAGAGAGTTAATTACACAGGAAACTAAGCGCTGAAAGGTGAGGATGAATGGCCCAGACAGAGAAAGCTGTGGGAATTTGAAAAAGAGAGAAACCCTAGAAAATTGCCATTCTAATTGCTCAAGAAAAACATTTCTTCCCTGAAAAGCAATAGTTCCTGCTTTTCAAATTACAAGAGGAAACTTTAAATTCTAATTGAGCCAAACCTGTTTTGTTTGTTTTTTTTTTTCCCCAGAGGTTTGTCAACTAAACAGCATAATATTTAAAATGCTTTAAGGTCACCTGGACAATGATCGAGTGCACTTATTTATTTCTTGATTTAACTTCTGCAGATTAAGTACACACTATGCATTAATTATTACCAAGGTGGCAGGAAGTCTGCCCAATTCGAGAGTAGCCAGCTTTCAGAGAAACGAGGGCAGGGAAATTATATTCTCTGTCTTCCTCCACTTTTCTATTGATCTTCTTAGAGCTCAGAAATATTGCAAACAAATAATTTATACCTGATAAAAAAAAGACAGACTCGAGGAAAATAGATGATCAAAAAAAATGAGAAAATATCTCTGGTTGGCTCTCATTCTATTATGAAGGCACACTGACCTACAGGCCAGCTGTTTTTCTTGCCTTATCTGACGGCTTAATGCTAGTCTGGAAGATGAGGAAGAATTAAGCTCTCCCTTTCTGTTTGCTGTCAACCCACGCAATTTGCAAGACATATTACTATTTCATTTCATCGCAGTGCTTCGCAAATCACCATTAAGCTTTGTGGGAACAGAAGCCATTCTTGGATTCGGCAGGTGCTCTAAGAAAACAGGAGAATCTCTTACTCCTCCTCCTTTTTCTAGGACCGTCTGCTGTCTAATTCATATGGACTTACTTGGCCTTGAAAAAGAAACACTTTCAGTGTGCAGTGAATAACCCCAGACAGTTGTAAGGTTGGACCAACGACTTAAAGGCTTCCCACGTGGCCGTCCATAGCACAAGTGCGATTTTGCAGGCACCCTCCATAACCAGTCAACAGTGCCCCAGTGAGTTTTAGCTGTCCTAAGCACCATGAGTGTCTTGCAAAGAATTTAGAGAGGTTTCTTCAAAAATGACAGCAGCTGTCAGCTTTATTGCAAAACTTTTCTTTTCATTAGCAGATGGTGAAATTTCTTTTGTATTTCCAATTATGAAAACATGTCCCAACTTGTTATGTTAGGCTATTGTGAGCATCTGACCTCCAGCATAAGGCCCAAGGAGAAACAAGCCTGTTTACTTGAGACTTAGTTTATAAATTAGTGTGGTGATTCAGGGTCTGGATGATCCCTATTATGCTGTTCTGGGTTCTTTCTTTACTTTTTTTTTTTTTAATTCAGCAACAGTGTGTAATTTTCAATGTCAGGAAATGGTAATAGAAGGGTGGAGGTTTTTCCTGCCCAGTAATTATGTTCTGATATTAAAGTTATAATATACAAAATAAAAACTATGGTTATTTAACATTTGAACACTTTTTCCTTATGCCACACTGTTGGCATAAAAGTCTCTTTCATGCATTTATCTTCGATCATCTATCCACATTTGTATTCTCCATATAAATTAGGCCCCGGTGGAAGTCTCAAAAGAAATGCTTGTGCTGGTTCTTCAGCTGGGTCTTTTTTGTCATTTTCAGCTGCTTACGATTAAGAGGAAAAGAGATTTCTCACTAGAGGAAAATGAACCAGCCTGAACTCTTATAAATCTAATCTCAAATGAGCATACATGCAGGGCAAACAGTCTTGCCTAAAAAGGGAAGTATTTCCCAAAAATGGATAAAGAATCACTATGTAGAAAATACTGTTCAGACTTGTCTGATTCCAGACAGGAAAAGGAGGGTCACTGTTACAAAACCCAGAAGAAATGAAGATGCTGCCCTCAATGAACGTCCTTGACAGAGCCATGGCTTGGAATCTCAGAGCCAGCGTCATCCCAGGTACTACTGATTTCTATGCCTGTGGAATATCTCACAATTTTCTGTTCCAAACTTCTATAGAATCCTTGTCTAACAATCAAACATCATGGTTCCAAGAGATTATTTTCTTATAAGAGCCTTTTTTAAAAACTTTTATTCCTACCCACTTTCTCTGGAAAGTTGGAGAAAGCACAAACAAAAAAAAAATCCAACTAAAGAATGAATAAAAAATAAATGCAAATACCAAACTGTTCGACTAACTTTAAACTTTACAATTCGGGGAAGAAATTTTGAATGTGTCAAGTTGTAGGTGGCATTTAAGGCCATCAACTGTTTACTATCGTGCAGTATTTATATGGTGCTCTGGGCTCCAGATGCTTCTCAACCGCTAATTACATATTTCTCTGGCTGTCCCAATTTGGGAGCACAGCGTCCTAAACCACACTGTTCAGGCAGAGTAGGGGGAGTTAAGTGATGAGCCTCAGGTCACAGACTAAGCAGAAGGTAGGAAGAAGGAATCCCACACTGAGTCTCTCAGGCCACGCACCTTGTCAAGCCCAAGCTCTAAATATCAGAGAGTTAAGTCAGTGTGGATTTAAAGCTTTTAGTACAACAGTGAGAAGTCCAGGAGTTTCGGAATGCTTGCATATATCAAAACCTCTGGAGGACAGGGCTTATCAAACACAGAACCCCCAGGCCTCCCCTCCCACTCTTCTCATTTCAGTAGGTCTGGGGCCCTGCCTGTGGCTGCATTTCTAACAATTCCCCATGATGCTCATCCTGCTCGGCTGAGAAATCAAACTGTGTGGAGTTGACCTCCTCCTCACATCAACCTCTTTCTCCTACACCTTGACACCAACCCCCCCCACAAACACATTCCAGGTGTCATCACCCCCTTGCTTTTGCTCTTCAGATTCCTCCTCCTCCAACCGAGGCCATCTAGCAAGGTGATCAATCGAGAGCCACAACTCTAATATCTATCAGGTTGCTTCCGTGCAACTCACCAAGTCTTAGTACTTCCACTGTCCATATGCAAAATGGGACAAAATGCTTTTTACCCTATAAGTTTAATTTAAAGGTTAATCGAGGTAACCCACTAAAGCATTGAATGCCCAACAGAAAATAAGCGCTCGTTAATAATTATCATCATCATTGTTATTATACATTTCTCCTACAAGCATTTGTTGACCACCTGTTATACCTGAGGCTCTCTGAGGGGTACTGCAGATATAATGACAGGTGCTGTACCCTGCTTTTAAGGAGCTTACTATCTAAATATTGAGCTAGATAGTAGTTTCAGAGTCATGTATGGTCGATACTCTCTGTACATGTACTAAAACATAGGCCATTTACAGGCAAAATCAAAACAAAGCAACAACACAAACCTGTCTTCAGATGAAAGCTTACATAGAAGACCAACAGGTAGATTCTGTGCTGCTCGGGCTGAACAGGAAAGGGATGGAGAGGATGTCCCCTGCCTCACCCCATCCTGCCTCTCCCAAGGTCTCCTTAGACCCCTGCTCACTTAGGAAACCACAGAACTAATCACTCATCTTTATTTGACATAGAGGAAACAAAAGCCCAGAGAGGTGATGTAACTTTCATATAAGACACAGACCCAACTGTGATGAGAAAGTTTGGGATAAAATCATAGGACCAGCTGATGGGAAGCACCTTACAGATGACTTAAAGTTAATTTGATGTTTTCACTTTACAGAGAAGGATACAGAGGTCTTGGACCCTATGCAAAACTAGATCCTGGGAACATAGCTCACCATTCCTAACTCCTACTCCAAGTTTCTTTCTGCTACACTCCTGCTTTTCCTTCCTGAAATTAAGACCCCAGAATGGAGCATTCCTCCCCAAACGAAGCAGGCATGGGCTCTTGTCCACTAAGTGGCACCAGGTACAGTGTCCTGGGAAGGTAAAATGTTTCAGTCCGGTTCAGTGAGTGTCTTCCTTTAAAACCCAGCCCTTCCTTGCTACTGTTTGGGCTGAGTTATGGTGTAGTTAGATGCTAGCACTTTCTCGGTTATTTTATGTTTCAAAATATTACATCCCTTCTCAGAGGTATTTGTATTTCAGTATGGGTCACATAAAGAGTGGCAATATTTTTCAAAATGATTTGGTGAGGATGAAGGCAGGAGAACATCAGCAAAGGCCTAGGTCAACTGGCCTGCATCGCTGGTATGATGCTGGGGGATATCAAAAGGAGGACACCAATCCCTTCCAGTTGAAACTGGCTCCCTGCCAAAAGTAAATGTCTTTGGAATGCAGAGGATGAAACGAAGATTACAAAAAGGAAACAGAACCCAAGGTGTGAAGAACTGGAAAGGATGATGCTATCTATCTGCTCCAAATGAAGTCAGATCCCACACAGGGAAAAGCTGCTCCCCAGGCTCAGAGGAAACCTTCCAGTGACATGTGGTCAGCTACTGACAGAGAGAACATGAGAACTGAGAGTGAGGTCAGAAACAAGGAACTGAACAAATACCTCAGCTGCTTTTTTGTCTTATATTTTAAAAAGGATAAAAAGAAGACTTCTCCAAGACATGAGTTGAACTAGGAGCTGATCTTAGAAATTATCAATGAGATTGTAAAGAGAACTGTGCATACTAGTTCCCTGGGGGGCAACCCAGTGACATTAAGATCAACTCAAGTCACACTAATGCCAGAAATTACTCTTACGATAAAGTTACAAAATTGGGAAATCAGAGAAAATGAAACAGACAAGAGGGACTTCAGTAAAAAATTCTGGTTATGATTATAAAACATAGGCTAGAGACCAGTACGATTAGGTGTAAGAATAACTTAATCGTTGCCAACTACAAAGGTCATGAACTAGTTGATAGAAAAATATTTCTTGGCCTTATGGTAATATGTAACCAAAAGTAGACAGCATTCTTATCAAAACTGTCCATGTACAGTGGATCAAGTGAAACACAACTATATTTGCAGAAAATAAACTCTTTATACCCTTTCTGGAATAAAAATTCAGAATCTTAGATTACCAGTCGGGTAGGGGAAAGAGTATATTAGATGGCAAAATGTGGATTTAAAAAGATCTGAATAGTATGGACAGCTATTTTAAAGAAAACAAGAGACATTATGGTAGCCATTGTTGATTTCCTACTGTTTGGCTTGGAAGGCCTGTAATGCTTTCATTCTTTTGTTTTGATTGATTGATTTTATTCTATTTTTGTATTGTTTGAATTTATTAAGTGTGCAGGTATGAACAACTATTTTGAAGAAAATAAGAGACACTATGGTAGCCACTGTTGATTTCCTATTGTCTCGTTTTGAAGTCCTGTATTTCTTGCATTGTTCTGTTCTCATCTGCTTTGTTTTGTTTTGTTCTCTTTAAAAAAAAAAAAAAACTTAAAAAAAATCTGAATAGCCTGGCACAAAATTCAATAATATCTTAAGACAGATAAAGGTAACTTTTTACTAAAAATCTTAAAAAATTCTTTGCTGCTGTTTGGGGAGATGTAACTTAACAGCCATACTTATGATATAGATGTTGAGAATGTAAGCAGTGTGACTTCAATAGGAGTTAAAGTATGACTAAGCCACCTGGAAGTTCTGTAATCTTAGGCTGTGTTAGCATAAGAATGGGGTGCTTTAGTCAGACTAGCTGCAGTGATGTGCGTGGTTCTGGGTACCAAGCTTTAAGTAAGACGTGAAGGAAGGGTTGGGCTATGTCTGGAGGACAACAAGCAGGAGAAGATTCAACCTCATCACATAAAGCAGCTTTGAAGGAACGGAGAGAGTGATGTCTCTGGGCCAGCCTGGTGAACCTCTCCACGTGGCTGCAGGACTGGTTGTGGATGTCCCATGTGCCCAAGGTTGTTTCTGCAAGGAGCCACTTTCTAGTAGTCTCCAAGAGCTCTTTTGGGAGTTCCCCACCCTAGCAGCATGGCAAGGATGCCAAACAGTGCTTCCCAAGAGAGCAGTGATCACCCTTCACTCTAAGCTGACCATGATGTACACACTGTTAACTTGACTATATTTACAAGAAACAGTCCTCCTCTAGAAAAAAATCCTGTGCTTCATACTGCCAGCTGGAAGAGCTACCTCTACGAGCCACCAGACTACTGAAGTCTCCATAAAGTCAGTCTAATGAGACGCTAGGATTACAGAGCTTTCATCTTTGGAGCTCAGGGCATTTTCACACCATTTATTGCTTTTTATCTTCAGCAAATTCCCATCAGGTTAAGAGAAGGATGAAGTGGGTAGGAAGAGGAGGAAGCAAGTTTCATTTTGTCACTGTAGAACCTTGAGGAGACTTGGCAAAAGCCAATCCATCCTGGGGTCTGGAATTGGTTATCTGGTTCTTTACTGATCTCTGTTGTAAATGGTAAAGGCTATATTGCATCTTCCTGCTGGACACTGATCTCCTTACAAAGCATTTGGAAGCAACACTAATGGAGGACGGAATTAGAACTTTTGGTTCCAGGGAAGGCAGGGACCTGCTGGTAGAGACAAGCAGAGCTCATAGGAAACAGTGCAAGAGAAGTCATTTGACCCTTGTTGGTGGTGATTGACAAGGAAAAGACAGCTTGCATAGGCCCTTCACCTCATTCTACCTCATTTTCTTCAATTATCTGAGGGACTGATAATTCTCTAGGATGGAAGGCAGATCCAAAATGGCTTTTAACATCACATGAAAACATCCAGGGCTTACAAGCACTCTATTTTATGTTCCTACAGTGGTATTTAACACAGTATGCCTTAAATTACACTGGCAAGCATCTCTCTAATCCATAAAATCTGTAAAGGAAGTGTTAAACATTCCTTGTCTGAGTGTCAGGAGGTGTAGAAGAGTGACTCTGTGCACAGATTCTGAAAATAGACTGCCTGAGTTCAAATCCCAGCTCAGTAACTTATGAGCTATGTGATCTTGGATAAGTTGGTCAACTGCTCTGTGTCTGATTTCCCCATCTATAAAACAGTGATCATATGGGTATATCTACCCTGACAAAACAGCTATGAGGAATAAATCAGTTCATCTAGGATCCCCTGAGATATGCTTCCCATCTCACCCTCCACTGTCACTGCTATCTCTAGACTAAAGCCTTAGCATCAATTCACATACTCTTTGTTTACCTGCAGGAAGATCTTGGAGTGTCTGCACCACAGGGGCAACATTAGGAGAACACACATAGATAAAATGCACAGAATAACAGAAATCTAATTTCTAAAAAAAAAAAAATGCCTGTAATTTTCCCCAAAGAACCTTTCTACCAGAACCACAAACCACCTGTGAAATTCTTCCTGACACTTTTTGTAGAAGAGACAGTGATTTGTTAGAGATTCCATTCTAAAGGGAGTTTTAAAAGAATCAACTTTCAAATATCCCTTAAAGGAGACATCTACCTAACTACTTCCAGCACTGGGTCTAATTTTTTAATAATTCTTTTATTTTAAAGAGAATAGAACCAAGCAAAATAAAATAGAATAAAGCCAATCAAAATGAAACAGTGTAAGTAATACAGGATTTCAAAACAAGATAATAGGAAATCAACAATGGTTACCATAATGTCTCTTGCCTTCAAAATAGATGCCCATACCATTAGACACAGGAAAATCAAATAAAACAGAACAGAATAGAACCAATAAAAACAAAACAATGCAATACAGGACTTCAAAACAAGATAATAGTTAATCCAAAATAGCTACCATAATAAACCTTGCTATCTTTAAAATAGCTGCCCATGCCATCAGATAGAATAAAATCAAACAAAACAAAACAGAATAAAATCAAACCAAATAAAATAATGAAAATGATACAGGATTTTAAAACAAGATAATAGGGAATTAACAATGGCTACCACCTTCAGAAGGAGATCCCCCATAGATGCTATACTGAATATTGTTATCCTCTGAATAGATAATCAGAATACCAGCTTCATGCCTGCAAAGTCAATGAAACACTAAACACTAATTTACTTCCATAGCTATCATCTCAGCCTGTGTTTCTCCAGATCAGCTGGTCGCTCACAGTGGTGGTGGTGGGGACTTGGTTCTTGTTTCTCAGCCCACACACCAGGAGGGACTGGCATCTGGTTGTCCTCCCTGTGGCCCAGGCATGGTGCTGACTCACAGGAAGTGGCTGGCTTCTTGTTCTCTTCCCCATGGCCTGTGAATGGTGCTAACAGAAATGGGCTGGCGTCTGGTTGTCCTCTCTGTGGCCCACACATGGCGCTGACTCACAGGAAGGGCTGGCTTCTTGTTCTCCTCCCCATGGCCCACAAATCACTGGGTCTAATTTTAAGTGATTTAGATTCTAATGCTTGAAAACAAGTAAGATGGAACCAATGTAGTCTGTGTGCTGCAGATTCAGCTCTGTTACAGGATGTGAGGTTCAGTTCTGTTACAGGTGAGGTGGAAAGAGGAAGAGAACATTAGCAGAGAGAGAGAGAGCGCGCTAAATGACAGCTACCAGATGGAAGGTCTTCTCTTAGCCTGGGAGGAGAAAATCAGGACACAGGGAAACAGAGAAAGAAATCAGGCAAGGACAGAATCCAAGGGAAATGGGTGTTTAGTTGTAGCAGGCAGTTTCTAACAGGTTAAGATTTGGGAACAGTCATTAATATCACTATTCCAAACAGATCTAGGTTCTGTTGACTATTGGATATTAGTAAGGAAAGATGCTGTAACCTAGGAGTGACTCTCTTGGTTTTGATATTTAATGATTATCTCACTTTCTCTCTTTCCATAAAAAGAATTTCTTATAATAAAGTTGCAAAAAATGTTCAGTCACAAATGCCAGCAAAGGCTTGTTTGACAAATCTTTGCGGGAATTCCTTGTTACTCAGGACCACAGATTTCTCTCACCCCAGTTAGCAGTGTGTCCAAAGCCTGGACAAAACAGGAATGACAAATGGATAGCTTTCCTTGAGGAAGAAACTGCAGAAATTGGAAGCCACAGTCTTTACTGATTCTGGGACTCAAATCTCCAGTGTCTGAAGTTTATGTTGTCAATTAGCAAGGTGGTTAAGAGCTCCTCACCAGACTGGATCTAATCCGGTCCTGTTGCTTTTTTGGCTTTGACATGTTGCAGGAATGATTTACCTTTTCTGCATCAACACGGTTTTATTTTTAATAGAGAAATCTCCTGGACCTGCTCCTCTGGAGAGCTGGGAGGACTTCATGAGCTGCTATGTGTAGTGCTGAGCACAACACCTCCCTAGATACCCATAATCACCATACTCATCTATCCTCCACTTCTCCCTCTAGTGGAGAGTTACAAAAATGCAGAAATAACTGAAAGCTGGGGGGCTAGGGTGGTGGGGGAGGGGAGCTGCACAAAGGGACCAGGCATTAAGACACTGGCTCATTCACTCTCAAAGAACCAGATGTGACGAAAAGGTTTGGTACCACTCAGTTCCAGAGTAAACAAAGCCCCAGAGGAGCAGGCCCATGTCAGAAAACCCCAACACTGCCATGCTGTGAACAGACAGTGTGGCACTCAGAGCGAGGGAGACAGATGCTGGAAATACAGTGGTTTTGTAGAAATGGAGACATTCTCTGCACCTCTAACCTGGCAACATAATCCCATGCTAATGTAGTGTTATCTTTTAGCTTTATCAAAAGATCTCAGAGCATTAAGAGCTTGCATTAACTCTAATGCAACCATTCAGGCAGCTCTGTTATATCTGAATTTTGTCCACAAGGATGTGACATTACAGGGTGTCTGGGAAGGCACCATGCACCATGCCTGGCACCAGAGAATACAAAGGATACCTTTGTGCCAGTATAAAAACACGGTGAGTATTGAGTCTCTGCCCCATCACAAAGGAAATGAGATGACTTCCACCTGCAGCCTTTTCCTCCTCCACACAGAGACTGCTCACTTCACCCGAGAGCCCAGTAGTTACCACTCCACCATTTTTGTAACAAAGGTGGGCTAGAGTTAAAGATCTTTTTCTTTTCAAGATGATTCCATTGAAATGTCATTTGCACAAAGTTGGCTACATGATTCCTGAGAAATGCATGAGAGTTTATGCCACTAGGTGCTTTAAATGTGTAGATTTCACAACCCCCACCCTAACCCAGGACTGGGGATTGAACCCAGGGCGTTTGCACTGAGCTACAATTTGAGCCCTCATCCCCAGCTTTTTAATTTTGAGACAGAGTCTTGCTGAGTTGCCCAGGCTGGGCTTGAATTAATGATCCTCCTGCCTCAGCCTTTCAGAATGCAGGGATTACAAGTGTGCTCAATGGTTCCTTGTTTTTGTTTGTTTGTTTTGGCATTGCAAAATTATTCTCAGATAATTTAAAAATTTGACATCATTGATAGCTAACAAATGGTGTGGTCAACAATTAGGAGATTTCTATATTTGATTCCGTTTTTTAAAATTTTATTTTAAAACAGAAAAAGAACAAAAGTGATGATACAGAGCTTCAAAACAACTTGGGTCCATTTTTATGCACTGAACTATTGGTGCAGCAGTGACGTCATGGGCAGCCCCCTCTGCCTGCCACGTGTCTGCGTGAACCGCCTCACACTTGGACAAAGCATTGAGAACAGGTGAGCTTGTGACCAGCATTGTTCTGAGCCTATGTGAAGGGAATGGGGACTTGCAGGAGCCATGTGCACGTCTGCACAGCCTTCCCAGCCTGAACACAACCATACGGAAATTAAATTTTTCCTTTCTCTCTTATGGGAAGATGAGATTCTTCTCTGTTATGAGGCCCAAACTATTATGTTACCAATGGTTTTCATTTACAGGTAAGAGTTATTTGTTACTGTACAGAATCTGTTTAATTATTAGCATTTAAAAATTGCACACAGGATGGTTCACTGAACTAGTGTGAGTTTCTTGACTTAATAAATTTACAAGTTCCAAGATAAAAAGAAAATCAAATAACTGCTGCCGAAGTTATCCAGAAAACATGGCTTTGTACGGCCAGACGTGCTTCCTGAGGCACAAATGAGCCTGGGAAGCCTGTCTCTCTCAGGACTCTGACCTCGGCCTTTCTGCTCTCGCTGCACATCCTCCCAGCGTGGACACACACACACACACACACACACACACCCAGCTCTGTGAATGCCACATGGCTGACTCCACCCCAGGCCTTTCCACAGTGCTCAGTGACAGGAGTCAGCCAACTTCCTGGAAGGGCTAGAGAGCCAGTACCTCAGGCTCTGCAAGCCACACACCTACCCAGGTCTGTTTTAAGTGTGAAAGCAACCAGATGTGATATGCAAATCAATGAGTGTGGCTGGGTTCCAATAGAGCTTGTCAAAATAAGTGGGGGAGGGACAGGATTTGGTCCTTGCAGCCATGGTTAGCTGACCCTTACTCTGGGATTTGACTGCCTGTTAGATATCTCCAACCTAAAACCCCACAGCTACCTCAAAGCTCAACCTTGCAAGGCTAGACACTCTACTTTTTCTCTCTCTATGCTTCTGTGAACATGGTACTAACACTCATGCACCCAGGGCTACCACCAGAGCTTCATCCATAGTCCCACCCTGGAATCCTATAGCCAAGCACAAATCCTACCAACTTTAACTTACTGCATGTAAGTTTCTTAAGTTCAAGGTCTATACCTTACTCATTATTATATCTCCCTATCCTACTGTCTAACTCAACATCTGACATACGCAATGAGCTCTAAAAAAATGTTTGTTGACCGACTGACTGACTGAATGAATAGTACAACAACTGTAGGGAAATATTTCTTAATTTCAGTGTGTATACACATTGCCATAAGACTTGGCTAACTGCAGACTCTGATTCTGTAAGTCTAGGATAAGACCTGAAGTTCTGCATTTCTCTCAAGGTCTCAGGATGCTGGATGCTGCTGGTCCATGGACCATACTGGGTAGCAAGAACCTAAAAAACACACTTTGATCCCACCGGGCCCACACAGAGATTTTTTTGCCCCCAATTTTGATTATACTGATTTCTTTCCAAGGTCACTTCATTAAATCATTACTTGTACCTATTCAGAATTCCAGAGAAATTAATAAAATAGTTTATGGCCCCAAACAACTATGCAGTTTGCAGAGCTTTTGCACACTTACATTTCCATGCCTCAGATTATTTGTTGCTTCAATTACCTCTTCCTCTTCTATCTACTTCTATCCCTTGGTGCCCACTTAATTGAATTTAAACGTAACAGCGCTCGTCATCCATGCAGTGGTCCTCCTGCAGATGCTCTGCCAATGCAAGCCTTTCTTATCAGATGTTTTACTTATTGTGATTGTGTCAATGTCTTAAACAAATTATTATTGTTCAGAAATTCAAAGGAACAGTCTGTTTTCCCAGAACTCTACTACAATGACCAAACTGAAACCTAGTTTCAGGCTACCTACACCCCTTTTTATGGCAGCAAAATACTTTTTTTAAATATATATCAGCAGAGCAAATAATTGTTTTCAAGGTTCCAGGACCATGGGATTCTGCCCTCTTCCCTCAACCCTCCAAAGAGAAAAATATACCAAGGTCATCTGGAGGAACTCCCTACTCCATGAAAGCTGAGCTGTTTGCTTTGGGAAGTTACAAGTGTGGCCCCACACTGTTGCAAAAACTCACATTTCTTTACATGAATTAAATAAAGTTAGCTATCACTTCTGGGACAGGAGCTCTGGCTACATTCCACTGTGCCTGGAAACTGGCCTTTCCTATTAAGCCACCTAGGATCCATAGCATGCAAGCTAATTTACACTAAGTAATCTCGGCACTTTGGATAATTACATTTCCTCTGACAATTTCTAAGGAAACTGTGTGATGCTGAATTGTTTCAGAAAATAAGTGTCACAGTGAAAATGTGACTCTAACCAGGTATTTCCACTAGTAAATTGCAATAAAGTATACTATAATCAACTCATATAAATTGCTCTCTCTCTATACTTATCACCAATGAGGAAAACCAAATTGCCTTACCTAAAAGTATAGAAAAAACTATTACAAAGGTATGGCATTTTTGTAACTGGTAAACAATTTATACGATCTGATTTTAGTATGCAATATATGTGACAAAATTCCTATTTATCTAGAATATAAATGAACAGGGAGCTCAGATAAAATGTGTTGAATGGTTTAGCTATCCCTCGGTACCCACAGAAGATTGGTTCCAGGACAACAGATGTTTCAGTAGCACACATAAAATGGCATGGTCTTTGCAAATAACCTACGCACATTCTCTTCTATACTTGAAGTCATCTCTAGATGACATGTAATACCTAATACAACATAAATGCTACGCAAATACTTGTTACTATACTGTTAGGAAATAATGACTAGGAAAAGGGGTTCTGTACATATTTGTCACAGATGCAATTTTTGAAAAATGTTTTTTGTCCTTGGTTGGGTGAATTTACAAATGTGGACTCCAAGGATACAGAAGGCCAACAGTAATTGGTTCCATATTGACAACTCTGGGGAACTGTAAAATCCTGATGAGTCTTTGGGACCATCAAAGAAACACTGATGCTCACGGAATTTTAGGGCCAAAAGATATTTTGGAGCTCATGTGGTCCAACCTGCACGTTTTTCTTCCTTGTTTTATATTTGCTTCTTGTTTGTTTTGTTTTGTTTTTAGGCACTGACAAGTGAACCCAGAACCACTGCACTGAGCTGCATGCCCAGACCTTTCCTAATCTTTAATTTTCCAGGCTGGGTTCGAATGCACAGTCTTCATTCCTCAGTCTCCCACAGTGCCGTGAGTACCATCCCTGGCTCAACCTGCATCGCTGACAGTTGGGTGCTGAGCCCAGAGGAGGAAATTCTTTACTCAATGAATTAGTGGCAAAACCAAGCTTAGAACCCAGTATTCCCACCAATGAGACCTGTGCCTCACTGATTCAAAGGTGTTAAAAACCACCACACTTGTGTGTTGCAATTCTTAGGAATTTTGTAATTCATGTCTGGTCCACTTTATATAAAATTTCAACAACTGCCATTTTACGTTAGAGCCCTTCCTTCCTCTATCTTTTCTCCTTACTAATTTTACAACTTTTAAAAAAATCATCTTTTGTGCTAATTAACAGGTAGGATTTCTAAGGAAAAAAATTTTTCCCATTTATTCAATGTCATATTATCAAAGTGAGAGGACAAGAAATATTTGTTGAGTGAAAAATGAATGATTTATGACAATTTGCAAACATACCACTGCATTATCAGAATGCTTCATTTTTTATATTATCTATTTGACATTTTTCTAGAACTTCTGATGTGCCAAGCATTTTACAAGGCTAAGGTGAACCTCAGAGTAATAGGTTTATTTTATTCATTCAGGAGCTTAATTTAAGGTGATCCTATTAGTGTAACCTCCTAATGCAATGTCATCTCTTATCAGCTTAATTCTGCAGACTGTACTGCATATTACTCCCTAAAGGAATTATTTTCACCTTCAACCTGAAGTTAGGACTCTTGATTCAGCAATTTGCTTTCTAGGATGACACAGGGGAATTTGCAATCTTTGCACTAACCTGTCAAAACTGAAAGAGATGCAGCACATTGGAATAAGCAGGCTTTGCCAAGCAATTTTGACATATCTTCTCTCTGAGATATACCTATCTCAAAGTAATGCATCCATAACTATAGGAAAGTCTCTGCCCCAGAAGCAGGCATAACATCAAGTATCTCATCTATTTGTTCCTGAGCTAATCCAAAGCAAAGAAATTAACATCCGACTATTTTCCAGGAAGATGATATCATAACTTCATAAGAATTTAGAACACTGTATAGTATTTTCATAACTGAATTATTATCTTCTAGGTTGAGGATGCTGATTTTTTAGTTGAATTAGTTCTGACAAGTTCAGTGGCACTTGGAAATATTTTGCCACATAAACCCATACTGTTGAGTTATTTATTTTCAGCTGACATCTTATGGAAGAGAAACCTGGAATTACTGTATCCTGGAACTGTTTATAACACATCAGAAAATAAAGGAAAGTAATGTAAATTCTTCATCTTCATATGAGTACAGGTAATTTTCAAAATGTTTCTATATTGCTTTAGGTTCCTACCTGTCCTCAGCTCACCTTAAGTGGTCAGCTAGAATGCTCTCCTCTGGTAAGTCAGCTTTTACTTCTTGAAATTCTCATTGGCCTAATATTCAGTGCCTATCTTATCACCCAGACTGTACTGATACCTCATTTGGGATACAGACCAGCCTGCATTTACGTTTATTAGCCTTCCTGGCTCTCAGCACAAATGTACCATAAGCAGTCACTGAGAAATATTTGTTGACACTGAATTCTTTGAATTTCTTGATGATGAATGCTTTGAATATTTTTCTTGGGAGTAGTAATGTAACTTTTCCATTTTTCTTTTCAAGTTAAACCATTCTTAAAATTTTATTTGTAAGTGTGATGAAATATACACATCAAAAAATTGCCATCTTAAAACATTGTTAAGTGTACAATGGTGTAGTTTTAGGTATATTCAAATTGTTGTACAAGCTCTAAAAATCTTTTCATCTTGCAGAACTAAAACTATATCCATAAAGTAACAACTCTCCATCCTTCACCTCCTTCCAGTCCCTGAAAACCAGCATTCCATTTTCTCTATCTTGGAATTAGAATACTCTAGGTATGTCATCTATGTGGAATCATATGGCTTTGTCATATGGTTTTGTGAGTGGCTTATTTTACTTAGCAAAATGTTCATAAGGTTCATTCATATTGTAAGGTGTCAAAATTTGTTTCCACTTTAAGGCTGAATAATATTGCAATGCATATGCAGTCTACATTTTGTTACTCATTTATCTGCCAATGAACACTTAGTTCTCTACCACCTTTTGGCTATTGTGCATGATACTACAATAAGCATAGATGTATAAATATCTCTTTGAAACCTTGCTTTTAACTTTTTGGATAGAAACCCATAGGAGGAATTACTGGATCATATGGTTCCCAAGATAATACTAATTTTAGTGTATATTGACAAACACGAAAGACAGGAGATTTGAAAAAGGAGGATTCCAAAAATGCCCTGAACAGAATGACTTTATAACCAAATGGAGAATGGCAACCCCTGGCAGATACCATGTATCTCTGAAGGATTCTAAGAGTGGGTACAATTCCTGGCAATGAATACCCATAGTGAGTTATGCCTTACAAACAACCTTAACATCCCATCACTCATCTGCAGAAGAAAAGTACTACCTGAAAACCAAAGGTGAAAGGAGGGTGAAAAGAAGAATAAAAGTATCAAGAGGAGTCTCTTGGAGGAATTTTCCCAAGAAGAGCATTGTAGGAGTGAATGCTTTTGAATTTGTTTCCTAGCTTGGCCAAATACCAAAATCCAAAGAAATAGGTATCTCTAAACTAGATGTTATCTCTCCTCCAATTTTTACAATGTGACCATTTGTTCCAGGGAAAGATCTGAGGGTTGTGTTGGCCCAGCAGATGCAAGCATCTCAGGAAGGCTGAAGATGACGAGGGCAGAGGGAGAGGCGTGGCTCAGGCAGTGACCTGTGGGCTGGCTCAGAGAGGCGGGACATCTAACTGCAAAGGGTTGAAGAACCTAGTCAACGAACAGGCACATGCGAATATGGGTCATAGTTTTAGAACAGAGTTTGACAAAAGGAGCATCTCTAAAACATAATGTCCTGGAAATCTGGGCTGTGTGACTGTCTAAGATTCAGGGAAACAAATGACAATGCTGGGGCTTTCTATGGTCACATGATGGCCATTAGAATTTAATGCAGGATCTAAGGAAAGAGTGATCTCCATTCATGCTGATTAGAGGGTGGGGAAAAAGAAGAACTAGCATGTTCTGGTAGTACATTTTTAAGCTAGTATTTTGCAAGTGTAATGGCTTATTTCTATTCCTGTAAGACTTCATTTGTTTTAAAATAATGTCATCATTAGGAAACAGTCTGAGTTTCCTAATATCTCAATTTCATTTTAATAAAGGAAAATGCATTCTTCAAGCAGAAGTGAGTTTTTTCAGTGGTCAACTCTAAATGGAATAAACAACATGTTGTAGAAGAATATGTCCTTCTACCTATTCTTTTTCACTTAGGTGATTTTAGACAACTGTTTTGAATCTCTGCTTGTTATTAATAAAGGAGAAATAATGTCTACATTATAAGGTTGTTCTGATCTCTAAAAAGTTAGTTTTTCTTCCTTTCTTCTTCCCCCAAATTAAATCTATAATACTTGGTGACACAAATTTCTGCCAGATTAATTCTCTCCACTTTACGTATAAGTTGAAACAGAAGATCACATGGTGCTTCATGAGTTTTGATCAACTGTTCAAAAACACGTATTTAGCATGATATACAGAGAAGAAAACTGAGAAGAAAAGGAGACAGAGACAGAGGGAGTCAACCAATGAGATGGCTTCAAAGGAAGATGGGAGAAAAAGACCAGAAAAAGGTGAAAAAGGTATGCAAGAATGAGTAGCATGAAAAAAATGAGTGAAAAGCTGTATTTTCAGATATACACTGCAGCTTCAAAAAATATGTCCCAAGCATCAAGAAGCATCAGGCAGTCATATGTGACCACTGACGTATTGCTTATATGTGATCAGTTGCAGAACTCTGGTAAGACGAAGGAAGGATTTGCATTAATTTCTAGGACTGTGGTTGACTCGAATTACACCCAAAATTTAAGATAAGAGAATTTTAATGTACTCTAGTGAACCATGGAGACGAAGTAAAAATGTCACTGCTATAATACCCGAACCAGCTCCCAAACTGGTCCTTGACAGATTCTAACCCTAAGTCACCTCCTCCCCACCACTGCAGGTGGGACTCCTGATACAACTTGTTACTTAGGCATTTCATGTGCTAAAACAATGCCTGGCAAGTAACAGGTCCTCAATAAATACCTGCTGCATAAATACTCATTTGACCAATGTTTATCATAAAATCTCTAAATCCCCGTTCCTGCGCTTGGCACCAAAACACAGAAGTAAATTTAAGGTATGATTCCTCCGCTGCAGTGCAAGATATGTGAAAGGCCTTATAAACATGAGAAGCAGCAGCTGGCACCACATTGCCTAAGATGCTGGCACCACACTGCCTAAGGTAGAACTCCATTCTGCCAGTCCCTATCTGGGATGCAAATTTCTAAACCTCTCTGTGCCTCAGTGTTGTCATCTGTAAAATGGAACTATACAGGGATATTATATATTACAAGGGTATGAGTAGTATCGGGGAAGTACCTGGTATAAAGGACCTGGTATAAAGTGCATGTCAGGAAGGGCAGAAGAGATATAAAGGTTCTATGAGAGCATTCAGAACAAGCAGTGAGGCATAAAAAAGGGTCAGTTCTGGGGATGGAGGCAGGGTCTGTCAGGAAAGTGTCTTAAGAAAACATGTGGTCCTGGCTGGGCGTGGTGGCTCACGCCCGTAATCCCAGCACTCGGGAGGCTGAGACAGGCGGATTGTTGTGAGTTCGAGACCAGCCTGGGCTACAAAGTGAGCTCAAGGCCAGCCTGAATGGCATAGTGAGACCCTGTCTCAAAAACAGGGCTGGGGATCTAGCTCAGTGGTCTAAGCGCCTGCCCGGCAAGCTCAAGGTCATAAGTTCAATCCCCGGTGCCGCAAAAAAAAAAAAAAAAAAGTGGTCCTTGCACTTGTGGTCTCTTAAAATGAGTCTCAGGGGCCCAGGGACATAACTCAGCAGCACAATGCCTACCTGGCAAGCACAAGTTCCTGAGTTCGATTCCTGGCACCAAAATAAATAAACAAAATGAGTCTCAGACATAGTTTGTTTTCTGTTGCTACAACAGAACACCTGACCCTAAATCACTTATAGAGAAAAGAGATTTATACAGCTCATGATTCTTGAGGAAGAGAAAAAGTTCAAGACTGGGCAACCATATCTGAAGATGGCCTCGTGCTGGCTCATAACATGACAGCTGACATCACATGACAGGAGGGGCGAGTGGCATATGGGGTAGGGAGCAGAGGGCCATACTCTAGAAACAGCTAAGCCACTCCTGAAAAAAAGGCATTAAGCCTTTCATATGGGCTCTACTCCTGCGAGCCGAAACCCTCCCACTCAGTCCATCCTCCCAACACCACTCCAAAGTTCAACATTTTTATGTGAGAAAAACTATATTCAGGCCAAGGATTTAGCTCAGTGGCTCAAGCACCTGCCTAGCAAGCACAAGGTCATGAGTTTGAGCCCCAGTACTGAAAAAAAAAACTATACTCAAACCATAGCTGTGCCTATCTGCCAGGTCGGTGGCAGAAAACATAAATGCATACTCAAACTAAGCAAAGG
>RJWT010014915.1:0-20768 GCA_004365215.1 Cuniculus paca
GGGAGGCATGCCAGAGCACATTGTTTTGCAGGCCATTAAGAAAGTTTGGGATTTTATCTTAAGTGTAACACACGCACACACACACACACACACACACCCCACTAATGGGTTTTACACAATAAATTTATATGGTTAGTTTTGCCTTATTTTAAAAAAATTTAACAGTTGGTTGTGGTAGCGCACACCTGTAATCCCAGCATCTGGGAGGCTGCATTAGGAAGATCGTGAGTTCAAGGCCAGCCTGGGCTAAACAGCAAGTTCGAAGCCAGCCTGGGTTACATAGTGAGACCTTATCTCAAAACACAAAACAATAAACTTTTTAAAGAAAAGTTTTAGATTCATATAATCACTGTGAAGATAGTACAGAGGATTCCCATATTCCTAGCCAGTTACCCATATTATTAACATCCTTCCTTATTATGGTCAGCTTAGCCTTTCTAGGTGTCTCCAGTCACTGAGAAGAATGGACCTACTGGCTAAGAGATCCACGGTCTAGAAAGAGATGATAGAAGTGGGGACTTAGGGTGGTGACAACAATGATGAAGAAAGTTGATGGACTAAAGATAAATTTAGGCAGAATAATTGATAGGATTAATGGAACAGAAAAAAAAATCAACACTTATGACCATGTTTCTGGCTTCTGTCATAGCACTTATAATACTTCCATGCATTTATTTCTTTAGAGAACTAGTTCATCTTGATAGGTACTAAGCTCCTTGAATTCAAGGACAGTGTTCTATTCTTCTTTGTATCTCCTGCATGTATAAAGGTGTCTGACACATTGATACCTAAAGAATAAATGAATGAACTAATAAAATAAGCACATTAAGCACAATAAAAATAACAAAGGCCAATTTCACAAAGTAACCAAGTAAAGTAACTTTTTAATCACCTATAGACATGGTTCCCAAATGATGAACCAAGAATCGATCTTACCAGACGTTCAGGAAATAAAATTCTTTACCTCTGCACCTGAAAATTCCAACTGAAGAGATCCAAACAGGATCCAGAAAGCTCTTTCCAGGAAAACTGGATGCTTAACCACTAGATTTGGGAACCACCATCTAAAGCTGTACTTCTCAACCTTATCTCAACAGATACAGATTTGATAAATTTCCATTAGAAATAATAGTGACTTCAGCAAGTGAGCAGAAGAAAAACACTCTTGAGAGCGGTGACTCTCAAATGTGACTATATTGGGATCAACTGAGAATCTGGAAAAAAAAAAGTGTGTATATGTGTATGTGTACGTACATACACATGTATATGTCCCACCCCTAGAAATTCTGATTTTAACCAGCCTAGTGTCTGCATGAGCACTAAGAGGTTCAAACATTCTCCAGGTGATTATAACATACAGCCAAGATGGAGAACTCTGACCTGGGTGGGAACATTCTCCATGAATTGAATCACTAATTTAAGTCAGACATTTTCAAACTTAAATTTCTACCTGAATCACCTGGAGAGCTTGTTAACACACTCAGAAGGTACGGACTTGCTGGAGAATTCATGTAAGAAACAGGTTCCCAGCAGTGCTGATGCTGCGGGGCCCCAGGATGGCACTTTGAGAACCAGTTTCACTATGGTGCCAGTGGTAAGCGAAGGCAAAACTTTGGGGCAAGACAAATATATGAGACAAGGATAGGAAAGGCCTTTCACAGGGGAAAAAAAAAAGTATTTCATTAAATATAACTCAACAAATTAGATATAAAAGGCCACTCTCTTCTACATTATTGCTAAAAATAACAGAACTTTATCACTATTAGCTCTTGCTTCCCAGTAATAAGAAAGACGACCCAAGACTGAGCTTTCCACTTTACTCGAATATATCCTCAGCAAGAAAGAATTGCACGTTTAGCATTTGACAGTTTGAATAGTGCTTTCTCATTATTTTGTAAAAGTGCCTTTCATCATTGCAAGACCTTTTAAGGTAGATACAATGGGTATCATCTCATGTCAGAGATGAAGAGAGTAGGTTCAAAGAAAGCAAGCAATCCATGGTTACATAGCTAATAAATAGCAGCTCCAAAGCACACATTCTATTGACATTGTGCCAGTACTTTTTTTTACTAAAACTTGCTGACATTCACTCTTTCTGTAGGGAATTTAGAATACAGGTAGCAGGATCTGGGATTCTTCTGGTAGTTTTGATTAACACCCTAAAAGTTCAAATGAACCAAGTCAGTTTACCCCTGATTCCTCAAACTACACAGAACATTTCATAAGCTAGAGCCCATCCATGCCAGGACTCCCATTAGTGAGGCAACTTAAACTCAAAACCAATACCCTAAGGAAATTATGAGGCAGAATAAACCTGAACTTCCATGGCAAGAAGTTTAGGAAGCCCTTTGTGCTCCGGCTTCTGTATGTGCACGTGCTGCATCTCTCAGCTACCTTGCTGCCTCTTCCTAACTTGTGTACCGCCCTGCTCCTTTTGTAACCACGGATTCCCAGTCTTCTGTAATGACTCTCCCCCAAGGAAAACATAGGAAATCAAGAGCTTACTATTTTATTATCTGGATAACTTCTTGAGGGATTTAAAAATAGAAACTGTAGGTTACTAAAACAATTTAGAAAAAAGGTAAACTTATTTTCATTCCATATTTGCATGGCTGGATTGCAGAGCTATTCGGCAGTTTTTGTAACTTTTAATAACAAAAATAAAGTTTAAATAGAAAAGAACTGCTTTCTAAAAGAGGAATATATGATTAATTTTGAAAAATTGCTGGATAATTTTCAAAATGACTTTTAGAATACTTAATCACAAACATCCAGAAACTTCACATTTACAAACTATCAAGATTAAATATGATAAAATTATAGATTAGCTTCTCTATCAAAATGAATTAATTACATTATTTCAATTAAAACTTCATTTAGATCAATATTTTAGAGGGGTTCATCACAATAAACATTAAGACCAGGAATTACATACCATAAAGCTTTGAGTGCTTCGACAAATGAAAGAAAACCATTAGGCTGATGGAAGGCTTGCTCTGGGAGTACTTAAGGCTGCAATCTACAGAGATCTAGATGACTTTCTGAAGAATGCCACATTTCAACAGAGGAGACAAAGGAAAAAGAAAAAAGACCTATAGGGTTTGATGACTGTTTCCTGGTTACATTTTGGAGAATCATAAAATAATTTTTGCAATTCAATTTCAAATAAACATGTTTCCAAAAAATAAATAAAATTGGAAGAATCCTGCTCATTAAATTCCATCAATATCCCAGTGATAAGAATTAGTTACACACATTTGGACTCTAACTGGCACTAAAATGTGGCCACCCAGAGCGAAAGAGCATTTCACCCAAGTACAGATGGATAATGTCAAGTGCGGTTGCATGAGAATGTCACACCTAAACACTGCAAATCAGTGAAGAAGGGGCTGCCCGTGCTCTGGTCACTTATTAGCAACATCACAAGGAATACGTGGTATCCTCGGCTCTGCAGCTAAGCACCATGATTAAACCCACAAGGGCTGTCAGGCTGCGGAATGTCTGCATCATCCTTTCTGACTCTCTCCTCAGCGACAGACAGATACAGTGATAGAGATGAAGGGGAGGAGACAAAGATGGAGAGAGAAAACAGAGCAAACCAAATCATTCTGCTTCTTTACTGGTGTCTGAACATGAAAACTTGAGGAAAAGAGAGAAGAACAATCGGTCTGCAGAAAGAGGAGGAAAAGTTGAAGCAGGCACATACAGTACTTTCAATACCTGTGTAAGTCTTGCTGCATTCCTCCTGGGGCCCTCTGTGGGACCTACAACCTTAGAAACATTGTCCCTGCTCTATTTCAGTTCACTTAAAAGGGTCTCTATTGTACACACATGCATTTCACATACACACATATACACATTCTCTAAATGACATAGTGGAGAAAGATAAGGAACCTGCTGAATTTTATTTAGGATGAAAACACATTAATAATTACTCCCCTTTATTCTCTGTATGGTTCATTCCAGTAAGCCAACATCCATATTCTACAACAGGTTTCAAAACAGACCTGAATTATTTATCCTCGAGTTCTCAGAGAACAAAGAAAACTATGACCACCTCCTGATAGTACTCAGTTGATCTAAATATGTAAAGAGGCTCACTAGATGTACAAATAACTAAGAGGAGGAAAGACAAGGTTTTCTGCTCTCCTACCTTCTTTTCAAAAAACTGTAATTATGTCAAGTACAGTGGCACATACCTGTAATACTAGCTACTTGGGAGGTTGAGGCCGGAGGATCACAAGTTTAAGGCCAGCCTGAGCAAGACCCTGTCTCAAAATGTTTTAAAAACAGGCTACAGACATAGCTTAGTGATACAGCACTTGCCTAGCATGCAAGAAGCTCTGGGTTTAATCCACAGTACCAGAGAGAAGAAACAAACTATAATTGCAAAATAAGGATTACAACAAAACTGCAGCTTCCTATAATGCCCCACAATCCTTCACCCCAGAAGCAATCACTATAAATTCTTTCAGTTGTTTCTTCTGATATTTTGCTCTACATTTCTAAGTAATAAGTTCATCAAATGTATTGATTTTTTTTTCATTTTTGGACATTATCTTTTGACTTCCTGCTATAGAAAACAAGGCAAAATAGCATCTACTTAAGAAATTACAAATATATACCAAAAAATCCACTCAGTTGCCTTATTGAACCTACAAAACAGAATTTTAAAAAAAATTGTAATGTAAATTGACTGACAAAATCCATAAATTTTCTGTTGGAACTCATCAACACAATTCAAAGTTCAAAGTGGTGACTTATGCTGCATTAAGCTAAGGCTTAACATCCCACACTCCTTTTAGATCTATTTACTCATGAGCTTGCATTAGGTTATGAATTAGACACAGATTTGGTTTGATTCTTTATGAAAAATGTTAGTATTAAATAATTCTGAAAATGTTCTGCATTGATTGTTTATAAATTAAGCTACTGAAAATCAAAAGTCTTGCAAGTACCTTTCTAATTAATGTATGTTGTTTTACTTTATAAGAAATTATTTTCATTTTTCACTTGGCATTTAACTTACAAAATTGCACTTCGTGGAAAGATCTTTCCAGCACAGCAATAATTAACACAAGAATTTACTAGTTTAAACAAGTAAAATGGAAAAAAGTCCTTTTGGGACACATAAAGACCTACCATATTAACAAACTTAGGAGTTATGGTTTCAAATACCTTAACCCACAGGCATGTGAAGCTCACAGAGATTTATCAATATGTTGCACACCACAACTGTTATAAAAAAAATGCTTCTCAGGATACCAATATAATACATAGGTCCAAATTTATTAAATGCTGTTTTTTTTTTTTTGTGCCAGTTATCAAACTCACGACCTCATGCTTGCCAGGCAGATGCTTATGCCACTGAACTAAATTCCCGGCCCAATAGTGGTATAATTTTCAATCTAGTCAGTACTGACAAAAGCAACAGCAAGATTTCTACTTAGAAAATATTTTCTCACAAAATATATAATTGCAGCCATCAAGGATGTCCAATTATCTGGTTTAGAAACCCTGTATGGCTTTCATTGTTTGTTTTGATTGATTTTACTCTATTCTGTGTGGTTTGATTGTAATATGTCTGAAGGTGTAGGCAACTATTCTAAAGATAACAAAAATTATGGTAGCCAATACTGTTTTGCTAATATCTTGAAATTCTGTACTGCTTACATTGTTCTGCTTTGTTTTGTTTTGTTTTGTTATGTTTCTACTGTTTTAGTTTGTTGTATTTTGTTTGATTTTACTTATCCCTGATGGCATGGGCAGGTATATTGCAGATAACAAGAAGCATTATGGTAGCCTTATCGATTGCTGTTTACCCTGTTTAAAAGTCAGTACCATGTTCATTGTTTTGTTTTGATTGACTTTACTCTGTTTTGTTTAGTTTGGTTGTATTCTTTTCAAAAAAAAAAAAAAAAAGAAAAGAAAATTAAAAAAAAAATACATTCTCTTCCAAACAGGACTTTCCGTGCTAAATTCCTTTTATTGTGACTACTTAAAACATTAACTAAACTACAAATCATATTAAAATATATTCCTTTCCAAGCTTTTATAGTCAGAGTAACTAAAAGTTACCACAATTTTTCATTTAATTTAAATTCATTTACTTTGCAAACATTTATTAGCATACCCATGGTCCCAAGTACTTGGGACAAAATAATGAAATAGACCATTTCTATCCTATAATTAAGCAATGTGCTCTACTAACACAAAACGTATTTAGTATTAACATATCCTTACAAAAATTCAACACATATGGAATATAAATATTTTCCTTCTTAAAAAGAAAACCAAAGACAACTACATTGAGATGCTTTCCTAGTATCAGTAGTGAAGGCTGACAAACCTCTGCTGCAAAGTAAAAACTGTGCTAGGGTTACAAAGACATTTACATTTAAACTATCTCAAAGGTATAGAATGTGAAACAAATCTTTAAACATTTTAAGAATTCAATTGTGAGGTTACAAAGACATTTATATTTAAGCTATCTCAAAGGTATAGAATGTGAAACAAATCTTTAAACATTTTAAGAATTTGATTGTGGTTCCTGCAAATGCTAATAATAGTGTCGGATCATGAGCCATAAGATTTCTTGTAATTTCATAAAATGATACAGAGGAATTAAAAGCATCTATCTTCAAAGATGAATCATTTGAAGCTGCACAGGAGCTCACACTCAGCTACATTTCTTATCTGTTTACTCTGAATGACCTTTTTTTGTGGGTAAGGGGGACTAGGTAAAGTTGAAATGAAAGGTTTGTGAGACAGAGTACATATTCAGCTATACTATCTGTTTACTTTGGCTGACCTTTTTTAATGGGGAAGGGGAAGAAAGAGAAGTATCTGCCTGTGGAAATCTCTGTGCTAATAAACATAAGGATCAAAAAAGCCCATCAACCACACTGAAGTTAAGACACTGACTATATAAAGGCAGATCCCAAAAGAGTGAAAGTGACAAAGATAAAAGGTATTTCTGTATCTGCTGCTTTGCTAAGAATC
Source organism: Cuniculus paca (assembly GCA_004365215.1). Classification (NCBI taxonomy): domain Eukaryota; kingdom Metazoa; phylum Chordata; class Mammalia; order Rodentia; family Cuniculidae; genus Cuniculus; species Cuniculus paca. The sequence goes on from RJWT010014915.1 coordinate 7,003, forward strand.
CAGGTTAACTACAATACAATTAAAGATCATTTTCTTGCTTATGCAAAGTAATACTATTTATCTTTTTAAAAATTAAACATTAAATATCATACAATTAGAAGGCATTAATAAACATTTTCAGCAAAAATTCAAAGAATATAATAAACACCATATAACCTTCATATCTCACCTATTAACATTTTGCCACATTTGTTTTATTTCTTTCTCTCCATATATACTCATAAAACAATATTTTTGCTGAACCATTTAAAAACAAATTGCAGACAGTGTACTTTGATTGTCTTTGTGATTTTACTAGGTTTTTTTTTTAACCAATTTTGATAAGAAATATAAGAACATTTATTTATAGTGATACGGTACTAAATACAAAGTTTGGAGAATATAGATGAGAATGAAAAGGAGAAGGAAACTAAAAATGTATTGTGTGCTAAATATGAGGCAGACATTATAAAAACAGCTTCCATATGTTGTTATCTCATAACTACAATTTATGATGGAAAAAACAAAGGCTCAGGGAGGTTAACTGATTTTATAAGGGATTAAATATAGCTAAGTTAAATGAAGTTACACACTAAATAACCAATAATATATTATATATAAATATAAACTGTAAATGCAATAATGAAAAACAGAACTTCAAACACTATCTTTTTCTATTACATCATGTGACCTAAGAAATCATTTTTTAACGAATATGCACATAATATATACTAATTTAGAGGAAATGAAGCAGAAGTGGTCACTTGGGTACGGATTTGAATAGAATGCTCCACACATATCCAACTTAGGACCGTGTAACCATTGTCCTAGGTCCTGCTGTATCACACTCATAAGGTCCACTTCCCCTGCTTCACCTTCACAGTGCAATGAAACTTCCTATTCACAAAACTCCTCAGTGGCTTTAAGCAATATAATTATCTTACCAATGTAATGCAGGTAAGACACGAATGACTACTAATTCTTCCTGAGGCACTTACATTTTAAAACTTACTATTAATATTCTCATTAAAAAGATCTCTATTTTTTGAGTACTAAGTACATGCTAAGAACATTTATAGATACTATCTCATTTAATCCTCTGATCATCCCAACAAAGCAGGTATCATTTCGTGTACCTTATGACCCCACTAAATGGTGGACGCAGTCTTTTACCTCGTCTTCCTTTCTCAAAACTCCATATGCTCATGCACTATGTAACAGATGTCTGACCCACAGATGTTCCCAACTCTTTCCAAAGAGAATGTGAATATGGTGGGACACGGCTGATTATCCCTCCCACCTCCGCAGAGAGAGAACAATAAAAGGCCAGTTGAAAATGATTGCTTTTGTAGCTGAAAAATAAAAATGATTATTTTTACCCTTGAAGACAAAAGCTAAAACGGGCCTCAAGCTTAACGAGATGGTCTGTCACCCCCATTCTGCCATTATTGTGGATGCTGACAATAGCTGCAAACAGTTACATGGCACTTACTATGTGCCAGCACGTGTGTACGGTAACTCGTCAAACCACCACAACCACCTATGCTATATGTTTTATCTTCATCTTGCAGATTAGAAAACTGAGCCATACTGTTTAAAGTAACTTTCTTAAGTTTAGAGTAGAAGGCTGTGATATGTGGGAATATACCAATCCATAATTACTACATTGAGTGTGTCTTCCCTTACTCCGCATCTGTGTCTGCAATGACGCGTCTCCCATTATACTGTACCAACAAAACTGACGGGCTTAGGAGTCCCAAGCCTTCATTTTTATCATTTCTTCAGCAAGATATACTGCTGTCTATTACAATGCCTGGCAGGTAACAGACATTCTATAAATGTGTTTGAATTTTAAAGCGCAGCACAGCTGTACAATTTTGTAAATGACAATAGTTTAACAACTGAAACATTAGTATTGCTAGTATAGGTAAAGAGATGAACATCAGCAAACTGTGCATGACCATAATTTATATCACTGAATTAAATTTCTCTTCATAATTTTCTTACCAAAAAACTGCAAGTCTAAAAAAATTAAGTATTTGGTCTGCTTTACTATTACAAAGGACCATGGATAAAAATATTTAAAGGCTATAATTTATAAAAGTATCATCAATTTAGCTGTCATGTAATCGAATCATTCTGTAATTCCTCTGCAGAGGCAAGAGGATTGCAAGTTTGAACCCAGCCTGGGCAACTAAACTAGTGAAAACCTGTCTCAAAAAAAAAAAAAGAAAAGGCTGGGGTTGTAGTTTAGTGCAAAGGCCTGGGTTAAATCCCTAGTACAGAAAAAAAACAAAAAAGGTTTTATAATGATTTTGAAGAGTGTTAACTTTGAGCTAAACTGACAACTTTTACTTTAGCAGTGTATAAAAGTTATATTTTTAACTGTTTGAGAAATATTTGCTACAAGGTGGAAGACAGGAAATGTAGAAGAAACACAATAGTAGCAGGTTTTACCACTATCTGATTGTTACACATACCTGGTTTCCTGATATCTGTTTATGAAGTGACCCAGTGGTATAAAACTAAAAGAAGTACTCAAAACTCAAATCATGCCTATGAATGACTGGCATAGCAAATATGGCTTGGTAGAAAAAAAGAAGTAAGCTAAAACAGAGTACATCAAGAGAAACATGATATGCAAAAATCCATGAGATGATAACATTAATAGAAACATGGAATTTACTATGAAACATTTTGAATTTAGTATAATCTTGAATGAAGTTAAGAAAGTGCCAATGTATACAGGTGCTTCTCAGCTTATGGTGGGTTATCCTGATAAACTCACTGTAAATTCAAAATACCTTAACTCAAAAAAAATGCATTTAAGACTGAGTGTGGTAGTGCATGCCTAGAATCCTAGCACTCTGGAAAGCTGAGGCAAGAGGATCACAAATTCAAGCCCAGCCTGGGCAAACTGGTGACATCGTCAGACCTTCTCTCAAAAAAAAAGAAAAAAACAGAAACAAATAAACAAACAAAAAATAAACTTTAAAAAGGGCTGGGGATGTAGCTCAGTTAAAAATCTTGAGTTCAATAACAGTACTGGAAAGAAAAGCATTTACTGCATAAACCTCCTCAACAGCCTGGCTTAGCAACACAGCACACTGCAGAGGACTACTTGTTTCCTCTGAAGATCTCAGGGTGATGGGAGCTATGGCCTTCAGCTGCTGCCTAGTACCAAAAAGTATGGTACGTACTACATACTGCTAGCCCAAGAAAACATGAAAATTCCAGGTACAATTTCTGCTGAATTCCTACTACCTTTAAAGCAAAACAAACAAACAAAAAATAAGCAAACAAAAAACTTAAGTAAAAACAGGATAAATCAGGAATGATCTATTTTTATATATAGTATATTGCTCATCAGCTAAAGGGAGTTCTGGTATTTTTTTTATAAAGGTTAGAGTTTTTATTTAACCTAAACCACATTAATAATTTAAAACATGAACTTGTAATTTTAGCTTTTCATTGCTTAGTGAAACATAGTAAGATATTATACAGGTGAAGGACTTAAAATTTCTTTTATTAGATACAATATATATCCACATAAAACAGAAACATGAAATTTTCATTTACTAATACTAAAATATTCATGTATCATCAGTTTTGATATAATAACCATTATATGAACTATTTTAAAATATAAGTTTAAAGGTTTAAAAAAGTAAAAACAAAATATAACAATGGAAAACTAAATGTAAATTATACTAAACAGTTTATGTTACAAAGACTAGTCACCTAGAATCCAGAAGTAATAGCTGTATGCCAAAAATTAAACAGCTTACTGCTGGTCTTATATCTTAAATCTTTTTTCTTTCTGTTAAAATGATTTTTCTCACACTGAAAATATCTATCCAATCAAACTTAAAATTCTTCAGAGGACAAATTTAGCTCATATCACAAGGAATAAAAATCTAGTAAATGTACCTTTTCTGACCTTTCCGATCAGTGACCACCACACACAAATAAGGAGAGACTAGATTCACACAAGTCATCAGTACAATTAGTCTTACTGCCCACGTGCATTGCATTACAAATATACATACATATAACACATATTTTCAAAACTAAAAGGTTTTCGAATGATTTTGTTTTCCTTCTACTGTGTATTTTCCTTTTTATAAATAAGTCTTTGATAACCCTATATTAGACTATACAACTAGAAGCCTAGTTATACCTAGTAGGCAGGTGAATAATATAATGAATGTTAAAGCTCTATTTCTGAAAAATGTTAATCTATAATTATGAAGCAATTTGGTTTAAGTTTTTTATTCCCTATTGAAAAAACATTTACCAATTTTTTAGAAAAAAGAATTCCAGGTTTTGGGCTTTTCTGAGTAGGGATAATATTTCTATTAATTGAGATCATGAGTATGTAAATAAGGAAGACCATCAGAAGGAAGGGAAGAAATAACTCAGAATGCCATGATACCTGTTTGGACACTAAGGTGCCTATGTCCAGCATACAGCGAAATGTGTTCTTAAAAGAAGTCAGAGAAAGGGGTGTTGGGAATTAGCACTTAGACGGGGTATGTGAAAGATCATTAAGCCAAAGGAGAGGCCACCAAGTTCAAGGGGAGAGAAGAAGACTCCATGACAAAGCACAGAAAAAAGGATGAGAGAAGGATAAGAAAAACAAAAAGACCATGAAGTTCCTGTTGCAGGAAGTTTCCAGAAGGAAGCTTTGACAATGTGTAAAAGATACCAGCAAGGTCCAGTACAGGTGCTGGCAAATGGGCTGGATTTAGTATTACAGAGGTCACTGGTATCTCTGATCAGAGAGAGCAATTTCAGTGGAGAAGCCAGTGTGGGTTTAGGAGTAACAGAGACATAGCCACAGGCCTAAGCCTATATGCTTTCAAAGGGTACAACATCGCAAAGCTAAAAATTTAAAATAATTTCTTAAATTGATTAAATTTAAAATTAATAAGTTAACATTAATTGATAAATTTGATATTCAGACATATTTCACTCCTTTTTGAGAACAATTTCTAGGCTAGATTCTTTACTTCACAAGAATTCCTGAATGAGCATAAGATAGTCAAGAACTCAATCAATCATAGTGAGACACTCTGTCAAAGCATTTCAAAAATGAAAGCATAAAACCTCTTTCAATATAATTAACTCCACTTAATCAGGGATGTTGATCCATTTCATAAGTTCAAATAATAGGGAAAGACTTTCAAAGTAGACTACCCTGCAACACTGAAGGCCCTAAAATGGCCCTGCTGAATCCAAGCTTTGGGGGATGCTAAAAGCCTGGCTAAGGGAAGAAACACATAACATGGCTAAAGGAAAAACAGGATAAAAAGAGAAACTGCAAGCTAAGGAAAAAGTCAAGGGAGTTGCAGACTGACAAAAAGGAGGGACAAGAGCTCACTTTATGGAATGAAGTCATGAAAGCAAAAGGAGTATAAAGGTTCAAGAGCACACGGGCCCAAAGGTTCCGAACAAGGGAGGAGCAATGAAGAGGTACAGATTTAGATAAATTTGCAGGCTTGGATAGAAACTGAGATTTGTGCTTCAGTCCTACATTTTTTTTTTAAAGGAAGTGCATAAGGTCTCTTGTTGAAAGTGCAGGGAATAATAGGTTGGGAAGCGGCTTCAAAGCAAAGGTTAAGAATGTATCTTTTGTAATCACTTTGTGGATTTATGAGGCTAGATATTACTAATTTCCACAGAGACACTCCTAGTTTAACAACCGAGCTCCATTCTTGTGACTAGGTCATTAAATGAATTGGTCACCTAATGAGGAATTGTTTACAGTATGTACATTACAATATTCAGAACAAAGAAATGGTCAAGGGAAAGCCAAACTTGATGATTTTGCTTTTATTTGCATAACTCTTACATACAGTACTGTAATGTATAACAGAACTTAAAACTATAGTACAGTACCGTATCAATAAGGTGTACTGTACAAAAAGGCACTGAGACTCTATAAACAAGATGTGCCAGCTGTGGCGGTACATGCCATAATCCCACTACTTGAGAGGCTGAGACAAGAGGATTGCCATGAGTTTGAGGCCAACTTGGGATACATAGTGAGTTCAAGACAGGCCTAAACTACATAGCCAGTAGTTCCATCTCAAAAGACTAAAAACAAAAGAAAGCAACAAAAAAGATGTTCAGAACTGTACCAAAAAAAAAACAAAAATGGGTCGTAAGTATAGAGAAATCCGAGCTCTATATTATATAGGGTAACAGTTTATTCAAATGTATTTTTCAACCCAGTGTTAAAGGTCTCTTATTTTTAATTCTACTCTCAATTATTCCACACACTTACAAATACAGCGCTGATATCTTTGATTGGGAAGCACATTTTAGGACTATGACCTAAGCCATCTCTTAGTCTGTAGTCTTGCTGAGAGTTCAGGAAAGATACAAAGCCCTGAATATTACAGTCAGAGGCAAAATAAGACTGAATCAAAAATTATGATGATTTCTGAGCATGGTTTGGCACCTATAAGATATGGAGTGGTGCAGTTCATATTGAGTTATATCAAATATTCCTGAGACAAATTTCCATCTACAAAAGTAAGACATTTTCCAACTGTGTGTTTAAGGGTACTTAAGCACATAAGTAAAATAGGAGTGGTCAGTAAGATAAAGTTACAATTCCAAAAAAGAAAGTATGAACAGTCCCTAGGTCTCTTCCTTTACTCAGAAATAAAACACTAAAATGGATTTGATTGACAGGACAGCCAAATCAGAAAGCCCAATTTAAACGGTAGATACTAAAAGCAAGATCACCAAAAGATCAATACCATATCTCAGTTTGCTAAGGCTTCTGGTGAGCAGACACCAGAAAGTTTCTTAAAATCCCAGGACTAGATTCTATATCCAGAAAACCCTTTTAATTTCATGAGTGGCACTATGTGTTAGAGAAGAGTCTAAATTTCTACTACCTCTTGCTTATCACACCTGAAGGATCTGACATTCCTGGTCATCCTCTCCTGTAGTTTATGTGACAGATATGGCATGTGATGTCGTTTTCTCCTGTTGCTCATGGGCCATTCTTTGCTTCCTTCCAATATTAATTACTTCCTGATGATGTTATCTTTTTGCCGTGATTTCTTTATGTTTATCTCCCTTTACTTTCTCACAGACTGAATTATCAGTAAGTCAGTGGCCTTCAAATCCACACAGACAGCTCTAACATCCAGCCAGTGATCTAGCTCCATAGTTCCAGTTTGGAAATGCTTAGGGTGTACGATGAGGAAGCGTCAAATTTACTTTGAGTCTATCATGTTGCCATTTTTTGGCTCTGAAACTAAAAAAAAAAAAAAAAATTCTGTAATCATCCCTTACTTTACAGAGCCTATTTAAAAACAAAATAAGCAAAACCAAATCTGGCTATAGTATTCTTTTAAATTGAGAGCTGGGAGCCTCAGTATGATTATATTTCCTACTCTGTCTGCCTTCTTGTATTGGATCAGCAGAGAAAACTAACTTAGGGCATGTAATTTCTCTCAAGGCACTGTTTTAATATGTTCCATTAATAGTACATTTTACATAAACAAAGTTATATAGTTCTTCCATATAAAATACTGACTCAGAAGTACAGAGGGGAGATCTGGGTAATTGACACAGTAAGGCCAATGTAAATCCAAAATTCACAGAGTATCCTTACAAAAACCAATACAGAATAAGAACAAATAAAATTGTATATAAGCCAGGTCTTCAACATACCTATACTTCAAATAACCTGTGGAAAAAAATACAAAACAATACCAATGAGCTGTCCCACATGTTCTAGCTATAAGCCTTTGTGGACATCAAGCACGGGCTAGGAAACAAGGAATGGAACAGAGAGAAAAGGAGCCAGGATCAGATCTAACAACACTGATCTAAAATCACCACTAGAAAGGAAAGTCCATCCCATGAACGAAAACACTGAAAAAGCATAATGTAGACTGGACTACAGATTTCAGGGTACATATGACACAAGGAGGTGAGCTTAGAAAGTTAATTCAAGGGAAAAGATTAAAAGGCAGGAAGTGTGCATATTGTTAGTAAAATAAATATATTATCTTGCAGAAAAGTTGCAAAGATGCAAATGATATTTCATCAAAAAGTATTTTTAAACCACTGTACCTTACAGTAAAATCATAGGAGCAAGATGCCAGCACTGAAGCATGAAATGGTGAAAACTTAAAAAAAAAAAACAAAAAAACAAAGTTAGCTATAATATGCTACTTCCTATGGCCATTCTATGAACGATATAATAAATTTAAGCTTATTAAAGGATGTCACTTAAAATTATGTTTTCCAGAAACTTACATGCTTTAATTTGAGGCAAAACTCTTTTGGTCTTTTAAGTATCCATTTATAGGAAAAATATTTTTATATTCTCCAAAGAAAATCATCCCTTGAGCTTTGTAGAGCTCACTTAGAATAACTATTTTCAAAAAATAGCTATTCTTTTTATTTTTTATTTTTTTTGGTACCTGGCATGAAACTCATGACCTCGTGCTTACCAGGAAAGCACTTGAGCTGCTGAGCTAAATCCCTGGCCCAGCACAGCTATTCTTGAAAAATTAAATACAAATTCTTTTTTTTTCTTTCTTTCTTTCTTTCTTTCTTTTTTTTTTTTTTTTTTGGTACCAGGAATTGAGCTCATGACCTTGTACTTGCCAGGCAAGCACTGTGCCACTGAACTATATCCTCAGTCCACAGATTTTTACTGGCTATCCAAACATGATTCTACAAATATGAAGGATTTGAATATGTGATAATATATACTTATACAATAGTCATAGAATTTACCATTTCTATGAACATATATCTTGAGTATTAGAATCACATGCATCAAAATAAGCATAAATAATTTTTAAAATGATTTTTATGTTACCTGTATATTGTAGCTAAAAAAAATATTATCGAGGACAAAAACTGTAAATTTAAAGCAAGTAACAACTTTAATGTAAGTAATGAACATACTGGATAGATTCCCCTTTGCAATTATACTTGTTTGGTGTTTATCAGCACATTTTCTTTTTTTGTGATGCTGGGGTTTGAACTTAGGGCCTTGAGCATGCTGGCAAGTATTGCTAAGGTACATCAGCAGCCTACCAGCCCTTAACAGTTATATATATATATACATATATATATATATTTATATATATATAAATTTAAATAGCTCTTTGCAGCTTGTATTTTCATGATATCACCCTATTTCATTCTCAGAACTACTCTAAAACATATACAGAAAATATTTTTCAATTCCTAAAAACCTATGATTAGGGTTTGTGTCTAGGTAGCCCCCCAAGCCTCATGCAGTCATAGAGGCAGCTGAATCTAGTGTTTGTGGTTGGTTTGTTGTCTAGTGCTGGGATTGGTTGTGTGAGTGCTGCACCTGCCCAGGGGTGGAGCTGGCATACAATATAAGCAAGGGAAGAAGTCATGTTTTTTCCTTTTGCCTTTTCACTCTTATTGCTTGTGGGCTGTCATGAAGGGCTGCCCCTCAGTCATGCCACCACCTTGGAGTCAGCTGAGGATGGACTGAAACCTCCAAAAACTGTAAGAAATAAACCTTTCCTTCCTTCATGTTGGATGTTGTCTCAGCAATGAGAGAAAAGCAACCAAGACACCTATACACACAAGATTGCCATTAAAAAAATAAAGCAGGCTGGGGATATAACTCAGTGGTAGAATCCTTGCCTAGCATGTGCAAGATTGTGGCTTCAGTCTCCAGCACTACTAGCTAAATAAACAAACAAATAAATAAATAACAAAATGGGATACTGTGTCTCCTATGTTGTCTTGCAGCCAATAAGATTTAAAATATTAATTTAATGGAATTTAGGAATTTTAAAAATAGGAATAACAATTATCTTGTTGAAACATCAATAAGGTACATTTTTGGCTTTAAAGTAAAAAAAGAAAATTAAAATCGGGAGATGTGACTTAACAAAATGTTTTCCATAATGACTTATGAGAACCTGCCTAAATAAAAGCTAGGAAACTAACTTAAGTCACTCTATAACTCAGACAAGTTTCTTCAGAATAGCACAAAAAAGTTAGCCATCCTCTGCTGTTTACAGAGTGGATAATTTTCTATACCTGACACATCTGGGATCATTCATGTAAGTCACCATGTGAGTGAAAAGAAAGAATGATCTCTCTATACCAGTTTCAACATAGTATAATTTTCCACTGATGGAAAATTATAAAGAATATGACATTAAAAGTAGACTACTCTAGTTAAAAAATGTCAAAAGGAATAGCAGACTGAAGATGGCAGGATAAGAAACCCATTTTATTTAACCTAAAGTATTGAATGTCTATGATGTTCCAAATCATTCAATAATTATTCGAATATTTTACCTAATTTTAGTGTTTAATATTTATTATTACTAATCAGGTAACCAACAAACACACAAAGATAAACAATAACCCTAAACCCTAAACATCAAAACACCCTTTTATATATACTTCAATGGTAATATTTAAATTTCAATTTTTATGGTATGTATAAAAAGAAATGACAAAAACTTACTTTCACTCTCCTAATAGCATAGGTGTGACCAAGAAGTTCAAACACTGGTTGTCGCACATTCCTTAAGTCCCATCCTCTCAAACTACAATCAACTGCTCCCGTCACCAGCAAATTCTGAAAACAGTTCAAAGGAACATTAAGCAATGGTCTCTTTGCCACTAAGTAAAACAGCTTTTCCAACTAGAAATAAAAGTCTATTTTCTGGTAGTTATTTGAGAAGTTATTCCTGAGAAGTTGTATAACAAGTATAGAAAGGAATCAAAACAACTCTGAATAGCCAAACAATTAATACAACTTGAGGGGAAAGAAACTCAGTATTGCTTTATGTACATGATGGAATACCACACAAAAGAAAAAGGACATAGTTTCAAATAGCACTGTGACTTTTTCGACGTACCTTTAGCAGCAGGAATAAGTACATATGAAATTAAATTAAAATATGTGACAAATGGGTCACCTTTCTCTAAAAGATTTTCAACATCCTAAGTAAGAGCCCTGCTAATGTAAGACTATTTAAAAAAGTTAAAAGGTATAAATTAAATTTTTGTATTTTTCTCAATCATTGTTTCCAACTCTCTTGGGCCTAGTCTTAATACAGTATCTGATCAGACCTGCAAATCTATGGAAATAATAGTGAGTTTATAGCTAATAGTCAAGTTTTACAATTTTTTTTAATCTAGAACCTGAGGTGGGCTCAGAATTCCTGGCTAAATAGGCCAAGTGTTGGGGCCACACTCACATCAATGTGAGCAGCAATTCATAATCTGAATATGTTGTAATATAAGCCCATTGAAGGAAAAGTGTCAGTGATTTAAAAACGAAACTTTAAACCACAATCAAGTACATCACAGCATGTTTTTAGAATTCAAAGTATGAACATATAGGCCAAAATTTAATTATCCTACAGGGAAAATTCATTTGTGATGGAAGAGATTGAAAGTCATGTGCACTGATGTTTTTATTTTTTTGGTACCAGAGATCGAACTCACAACCTCACATTTGTCAGGCAGGCACTTAGGCCGCTGAGCTAAATCCCCAGCCCCTGGATGTTTTTATTTAGATCAAGTATTATTTCTGAATATGTACTATATTTTATTTCTTTTTCTTTAAAGAATTCTGGCAATATAATATGATCTTAACTTTCATTAATTATTCTAAAAACTAAGAGGGAAAAAAATAAAGTTACACATTTTACCTATTTTTAAGAAACCACCTGAGGTACATAAGTATTCAATACATACTTAAACCATCCCTATCTCTAATTCATATGTTTATATGGGTAACTGAAGCTTTGTAAAAGTTACACATAGACAGTGCTAAATTATAGTAGCATGAAAATTAGGCTTAAAGAGGGAGATGAAACAAAATATTTTAAAAACTGATAGGCTGTCAAGTTAAAAATCAAATTACAAATAGTTCAGCAGTCTGACTAGCAAAGTGAAAGAGAAATTAGAGCAAAAGATGACACAAAGTGGCGGGGTCAAGAGTGAGCAAGAAAAGATATTATATAAATCATAAAACAGTTCACCAAAACAAACAAGTAAGGCTGCACTGCTGAACTTTTGAGAATTTCTGTTTCCTATTTTGCCTGTTTTATGAGCACTTAAATCCAATTAATGCTAATGTAGGTCAGTCACAATCATTAGTTAGAAATGAAAGAGACTCAATTTAACTTAATGGGCCAGGAACAGCACCAAAGTCCACATAAACAAAGATAAATAACATCTTGAACATTTCACATTGTACAGCAGCACAAAATGGGTCCACACATCGTACCTCATTGTATTTACACCAGTCACAACTCAAAATTTCTGCCTGATGTGCTGGAATCACAATTCTGACTCCTGCAGCCTTCATATCCCAAATTCTCAGAGTCTGATCACCTGGTAAAAAAAGAAAACAATCACTTCCCAGGATACCACATGCTCAAGGGCCTAATGAGCTCATAATAATAAACCAAGTAGAAATACTTTCACTATTAAGGATATTGCCATCTTTCATATACATGTATATGTGTGGGTATATATGTATATATATATATAGAGAGAGAGAGAGAGAGAATCAAAAAATGTATACACACTTCAGCAGTTCACTGTACTAACAAATGTCTGTAAGCTCATGGTCACCACTCTGAGCATCTCTTGTAATTGTAGAGGTAACTTGTATAAGTCTTCTCATGATGTCTCAATAAATTTAGTATTAAAATATTTATACAAGTTCTTCCTTTGTTGATGTATACATTTTTTGGCAAACTGTCTATACACACACACACACACACACACACACACACACACACACAATCTTTTTGAGCCATAATACTTTTTAAGCACTACTATAAATGAAGGACCGCCAGTGGTGGTGCACACCTATAATCCCAGCTACTCAGGAGGGTAAATCAGCATGTTTAGAAGTCATTCCTGTTTCCCCTAATAATAATGTGAAAAATAGCTAATATTTATTGAGTACTTCCTATGTGTCAGGCACTGTTCTAAGCATTTTGTACACATTGATTTTTTTATAAAACATGACAATAATCACATGAAACAGTACTAATTGCTATAGTACTTTATAAATGAGGAAACTGAGGCATATGGGAATTACGGTAAGAGGACATTAAGCAATGGAACCAGGACCCAGAACCAGCACCCACATAGTCTGGGTTCCCAGCAAGCACACTTTACCACTGTATTAGGCTGTCTCCTATGTTTTCGGGGGCCAAATGCCAGTCAATGCTTGCTGACTCTTGAGAAATTATTCTTTTTTCTGTCTTACTTTTTCTATAATTAGAAAATATTTTTTTCTTTCTCTCACCTATACACACAAAGACTACCTACTCAGATTTTGCCAGCATTATTTTAGAAACAAAAACTCACTAAATACTACAAAGTTAAAGTTTCTATTGTATTTCCAATCCGATTTCTCCCCCAACCCCCTGCTTAGAGGCCATCACAATCATGAATTTGGCATGCATTGCTTTAGTCTGTGTTTTTATAACACAGTACTTCTGCTACAGTTTTATGGATCACAAACATGTACTATTGCTTTGTGTGAGGTTTTTTCTTTTTTAATCTAAAAACACCATCCTGGTACTTTATAAAAAGCTGAAAAACACTTTGATAGATGAAAATAACTAATATTTTTGGATCTAAGGACAGTAGGGATGAAAGGAATGATGAGTGTGAATGTACCAAATGGAAATAGTTCTGAATTGGTACAGACTGGAGAGTCGAATATCTTCAGGGGCCCTAAAAACATTCACTGTCTCCAGTTAGCCAACGGTCAG